>CAUYON010076732.1:0-11252 GCA_963573935.1 Arctocebus calabarensis
GCACCATTTGTTAAATAGGGAATCTTTTCCCCACTGAATGTTTTCAATTGGCTTGTCAAAGATCAAATAGCGGTAAGTAGCTGGGTTCATCTCTTGGTTCTCTATTCTGTTCCATACATCTATCTCTCTGTTTTTGTGCCACTACCATGCTGTTTTGATCACTATCGACTTGTAATATAGTCTTAGGTCTGGTAGCGTGATTCCTCCTGCTCTGTTTTTATTTCTGAGTAATGTCATATAAAACAAAGTCTTATTTTTTTGAGGTCTTTAAAATATGACAATGGAGCTTTTATAGGAATTACATTAAAATTGTATATTGCTTTGGGTAGCATGGTTGATTCTTCCCAGACATGAGCATGGTATGTTTTTTCCATTTGTGGACATGTTCAGCTATTTCTTTTCTTAGAGTTTCATAGTTCTCTTTAGAAAGATCTTTCACATCCTTTGTTAGATAAACTCCCAAATATTTCATCTTCTTTGGTACTACTGTGAAAGGGATAGAGTCCTTGACTGTTTTTTTGGCTTGACTATTATTGGTATATATAAAGGCTACAGATTTATGAGAGTTGATTTTGTAGCCTGAGACACTGCTGTATTCCTTGATCACTTCTAAAAGTTTCATAGTAGAATCCCTGGTGTTTTCCAGATATACAATCATATCATCTGCGAAGAGTGAAAGTTTAATCTCTTCTGATCCTATGTGGATACCCTTGATCGCCTTTTCTTCCCTTATTGCAATGGCTAAAACTTCCATTACAATGTTGAAGAGCAATGGAGACAATGGACAACCTTGCCTGGTTCCTGATCTAAGTGGAAATGATTTCAATTTAACTCCATTCAATACGATATTGGCTGTGAGTTTGCTGTAGATGGCCTCTATTACTTTCAGAAATGTCCCTTCTATACCAATTTTCTTAAGTGTTCTGATCGTGAAGTGATGCTGGATATCATCAAAAGCTTTTTCTACATCAATTGAGAGAATCATATGATCTCTATTTTTTAATTTATGTGCTGAATTACATTAACGGATTTACGCATATTGAACCAGCCTTGAGATCCTCGGATAAAGCCCACTTGGTCGTGGTGTATTATTTTTTTGATGTGTTGCTGGATTCTGTTTGTTAGGATCTTGTTGAATATTTTTGCATCAATATTCATTAGTGATATTGGTCTGTAGTTTTCTTTCCTTGTTGGGTCTTTTCCTGGTTTAGGGATCAAGGTGATATTCGCTTCATAGAATGTGTTGGGCAGTAGTCCATCTTTTTCTATATTTTGGAAAAGGTTTAATAATATAGGTATTAGTTCCTCTTTAAAGGTTTGGTAGAATTCTGACATGAAGCCATCTGGTCCCAGGCTTTTGTTTTTAGGGAGATTTTGTGTAGTTGATGCTATTTCAGAACTTGGTATCAGCCTGTTCAACATTTCCACTTCATTCTGGCTAAGTTTAGGAAGGTAGCGTGCTTCCAAATATCGGTTAATTTCCTTCACATTTTTTGAGAGTAAAGTTTCTTGTAATGTTCTTAAGAATGTTTTGAATATCTGAGGGATCTGTTATTATTTCATCTTTACCATTTCTGATTAATGAAATTAGAGATTTTACTCCTTTTTTTTCTGATTAGGTTAGCCAAAGGTTTATCTATTTTATTGACCTTTTCAAAGAAGCAGCTTTTTGATTTATCGATCTTTTGTATAAATCTTTTGTTTTCAATTTCATTTCATTCTGCCCGGATTTTGGTTTTTTCTTTTCTCCTGCTGGGTTTGGGGTTAGAATGGTCTTCCTTTTCCAGGTGCTTGAGATGTCCCATTAAGTGTTAACTTCCTTTCTTTCCATTATCTTGAGGAAGGCTTACAGTGCTATAAATTTCCCCCTTAGGACTGCCTTTGCAGTATCCCAGAGGTTTTGATAATTCGTGTCTTCATCATCATTTTCTTCCAAAAATTTAGTGATTTTCTTCTTAATCTCATCTATGACCCATCTATCATTCAGTATAAGGTTATTTACCTTCCATGTTTTTGTTTGAGTATGCAGATTCCTGTTATTGTTGAGTGTAACTTTTATTCCATGGTGATCCAAGAATATGCAAGGAACAATTTCTATTCTTTTAAATTTGCTGAGGTTAGACTTGTGACCTAAGATGTGATCAATTTTGGAGTATGTTTCATGGGCTGATGAAAAGAATGTGTATTTAATTTTATTAGGATGAAATGTTCTGTAGATGTCTGTTAAATCCAGATGTTGAATGGTCATGTTTAAATCTAAAATTTCTTTAGTTACCTTCTTATTAGAGGATCTATCCAACACTGCTAAAGGAGTATTGAAATCTCCAACTACTATGGAGCTGGAGGAAATCAAGTTACTCATGTCTATTAGAGTTTTTCTTAAAAATTGAAGTGTATTCTGGTTGGATGCATAAATATTAATAATTGAAATCTCATCATATTGAGTATTACCTTTAACAAATATGAAATGTCAGTCTTTATCCTTCCTTACTTTGGTTGGTTTAAAGCCTATTGTATCTGGAAATAAGATTGCAACACCTGCTTTTTTCTGTTTTCCATTTTCCTGGAATATAGATGACCATCCCTTCACCTTGAGTCTATATTTATCTTTTAAGGTAAGGTGAGACTTTTGTATGCAGAAGATATCTAGCCTGAGTTTTTGTATCCAGTTGGCCAACCTATGCCTCTTTAGAGGACAATTTAAACCATTCACATTAATTGAAAATATTGATAAATCTTGATAAAATTTAGTGGACATTTTTAATCCTTTCATCACTGTGGAAGTTGAACTTTGTTAAAAAGTTTCTGGATGAGTTTACTTTTGCGCTGGAGGTTTACGCTGGTCATTGTGGAGAATAGGTCTGAGAATATCCTGGAGAGCTGGTTTAGTTATGGCAAATTTCTTCAACATGTGGATGTCATTAAAGTATTTAATTTCTCTGTCATAAATGAAACTCTGTTTAGCTAGATACAAGATCCTGGGTTGAAAGTTATTTTTGTTTTAGGAGGTTAAAAGTTCGAAAACCATTCTCTTCTTGCTTGAAAGTTTGATCAGAGAGATCTGTAGTTATTCTAATATTCTTCCCCTTATAGGTTATAGATTTCTTGCATCTGGTTGCTTTCAAAATTTTCTCCTTCACATTAACTTTAGTGAACTTAATTATGATGTGCCTGGGGGATGTTTTATTTGGGTTGAGTCATGCTGGGGTTCTGAAATTCTCTGCTATCTGAATTTCAGAATCTCTTGGCATCTCAGGAAAATTCTCTTTCACAATCTCATAAAGAAGAGACTCTGTGCCTTGTGACACCACTTTATCATTTTTAGGTATCCCTATAAGGTGAATATTAGATTTTCTTTGAGTTATTCCAGAGCCATCTGAGAGAATGATCCATGTTTGCCTTCTATTTCTCTTCCTCTTGGTAGATTTGGGAGTGTTCAAAAACTTTGTCTTCAATGTCAGAAATCCTTTCTTCTGCTTGCTCCATTCTTGCTGAAGGATTTCTTGCTGAATTCTTTCTTCTGCTTGCTCCTCCTTGCTGAAGGATTCTACTGTGATTCTCAGATCTTTGAGGGCTTCAACTTCTTGTCTCTCAATTTGTCAAAATCTTTGGTAATTTGGTCTTTCAATACCTTGACTTCTTGAGACAATTTTTGAAATGCACCCTGAATTTCTAAATCCAACTATTCCTCTATTTTATCAATCTTGTTTGCAATCCAAATTCTGAATTCGATTTCTGACATCTCAGCCATCTGTTTATGCATAGGATCATCATTTGTGTCTGCCAAATTGTTCCTTGGGGGGGGTTTGATCTACTCTCGTTGTTCACATTTTTACAGCTTTTCCATTGGTTCTGCCCCATGATTAATTTTACACTGTTTGGCTGGATGAGTAGATAAGGACAATTTGGGCTGGGGTTTCTAGGAGTAGTGATTGACCAGTCCTTTGCTTGAAAGCTGGGACTGGCATCTGTACCTTTTCTCCTAGAGTTTTGTCAAGGACCTGTACAGTGCTACTGCTTGCAAAACTAGGGACCTTCTTGGTGTGGTGGGGTTAAGTAGCTCTGTTTTATTGTCAGCTGGTCTTTGTCTTACCCTAAAGAATCAGTTTCTCT
Organism: Arctocebus calabarensis; assembly: GCA_963573935.1. NCBI lineage: Eukaryota > Metazoa > Chordata > Mammalia > Primates > Lorisidae > Arctocebus > Arctocebus calabarensis. Next base: position 4,114 of record CAUYON010076732.1, read on the forward strand.
GGATTGAAATCTGAGCTGTGAAGAAATACCAGCAGTTAAGTCACCCCCCCCCTCAGGCAACAATTGGAAAAGTAAAATCAGACCTTCCCACTACCACACACCCAGGGTACCACTTTGGAAAGTCCTCGGGTGATTGCCCCAGTTTCAGAAGTCCCAATCAATTGTCCCAGCCAGCACTGGTCTAAATGGAAGAGTTAAAAAGTCTCTGGCAACTGCTGGAAGCTCTAGTATAACTCGCTCCGGTGCTCTGTGAGCTCAGGAGGCCCCCCCACCCCCAGCAAGTAGATTAGTCTGGGAAGATTTATGCCTCCTTCCCCACCTTGCCCCTCTGTCACACCCAGTCAGTGGTAAACCCACAGGGCTGTGTGATCCAGTTTCCTTCAATGAGCAGATGCTCCAGAGGTTTGCACCTGCCTGGGTCACAGTGAGGTCTGTGGCTGCTCAGCCAGTCCACCACTCCCTGTCACTATTTGGCAGGGGGAGGTGAGGCCTGACAACATGGGTACTTGATAGGGGCTGGGGCGATTCACTCAGTTCTGGTCCTGTCCCTGATTGATGTTGCTGATAGAACAGAACAAGTTCGCAGAATTTGTTTCTGTCATGGCTATTTCCCCCTGATCAGATGTTGGGCTGTAAATAGGTCTGACTCAGTCTGTGAGTTCCAGCCCTTTGTCTCAGCTTTCATCCCCTGAGGGCCAGGTGCATCTGAAGCTAAGCAAAGCAGCCTCCACCCTGGGAGTCAGCTGACTCTACACCTATTCTAATCCCCGAGCTCCTTCCTATCCAGTACTGGCTCAGGCTTAGCCTTCACACGCCTTGGTTGCTGGTCCGCTCTGCCAGCCACTGGAGAAGCTGCCCACTTCCCCTGGCTGCCCAGAGAGACTCAAAACATCCCCAGGGTGTGAGCCCTCCTGCCATTGTTCCTGCTGTGGCTGCTGTTTTGTGCCTCACAGGACCTTCTTTCCAGCTCAACCTCTTCTCGGGTCACTTTCCTCTCACCACTCCTAAGCCGGAAAATCAGCACAGATCAGCAAATAGTCCATGCCCCGTCCACAACCCTTGAGACAATGTCCAAGAATCTGGACTCTGGGGGACAGGTCTCCAGACCTCAGGGTGAGAGTGGAGGGGGAATGCCAGGAGCTCAAACTTGCAGGTAGAGAATATATACAGTTTTATACAGTTTTATGCCTGGTGGTAGAGTGTTGTGGCACCCTAGTAGGGGAAGGAGGTCTGGTTTTTAGAGGGTCTTTCCCATGGGGTAGAGTGGGAGGACATCTGAACTCTGCTCACTTGTTTGTATAGAGGTATGGAGTATACTGTGAGCTACTCTCATGGGGGAGGGGGACTCCCGTCCGGTTGGTGATGTGCTCTGTACCTTTTTGTTTGTGTCCTTGGGGTAGCAGGTCACCCCAGCAGGGTTGATGTGCGTTCTTCGACCTTCTCTTTTGGCTCAGATCCAAACCATTGGCTTTCTTGCTTAGTTTCTGTCCTTTAACTCTCCTTCTGGATGGGAACCTCTGCGGAAAGCTGGGCCCGCTTGAGGCCCCTATAGACCACCATCTTGCCTCCTCCCCCTGGGCACCCTTATCTTATTCCAGTTCTTACTGGGAATGCTTTCCACTTTCCTTAATTGACTATGAAGTTGGATGTTGGTTTGTCATATATGGTATTTGTAATTTTGAGGTATGTTACTTTTATGTCTATTTTGTTGAAGATTTTTATCATGAAAGCATGCTGAATTTTGTCAAATGCTCTTTCTGCATCTATTGAGATGATCAAATGATCTTTGGTTTTGCTCCTGTTTATGTGGTGAATCATATTTATTGCTTTACATATGCTGAACCATTTTTGCATTCCTGGGATGAAGGTTGCTTGGTCATGGTGGATTATTTTTTAGATGCGATGTTAAATTCAGTTTGCTAGTATTTTTTGAGGATTTTTGCATCTATATTTATAATGGATATTGGTCTGTAGTTTTCTTCTTTTGTTGTGTCTTTTCCTGCTTTTGGTATCTAGGTGTTACTAGCTTCATAGAAGGAGTTGGGGTAGGAATCCCTCCTTCTCAATGTTATAGAATAATTCTGCAGTATAAGTATCAACTCCTCTTTGTAGATCTGATAAAATTTGGCTGCAAATCTTTCTGTCTGGGGCTTTTTGTTGTTGTTGTTGGAAGATTTTTTTTTTTTTTATTGCCACTTCAGTCTTGTTTCTTATTATTGGTCTGTTCAGGAATTCTCTTTCTTCTTTATGGAATCTTGAGAAGTTGTGTGTTTCCAGGAGTATGTCCATTTCCTCTGTGTTTTCAAGTTTATGTGCATGGAGATTTTCATAGTATTCATAGATGATGTTTTGTATTTCTGTGGTATCATTTGTAATATCTCCTTTTTCATTTCTGATTGAACTTGACTCCTTTTTCTTCTGTTCCTGGTGAATCTAAGGAGGAGCCTATCAATTTTGTTTATCTTTTCAAAGAACCAACTTTTTTATTTTGTGGATCTTCTGTATGATTTTCTCATTTTTAATTTTATTTAATTCTGCTCTGACCTTAGTATTTTCCTTTCTTGTGCTGGCTTTTGGTTTTGTTTGTACTTCCTTTTCTAGTTCCTTAATACATTAGATTGTTAATTTGTGATCTTTCTGTCTTCCTGATGTAGGTATTTAAGGCTATGGTTTTTCTTTAGGACTGTTCTCTTTGGAACCCATAGATTTTGACAGCTTGTGTTTCCTTTGTCATTCAGTTTAAGGAATCTTTTGATTTCTATCTGAATTTTATTAGTGACTCAACAGCACTGTTCAGCAGCAACTTGTTTAATTTCAACAACTTTATGTAGAATTTAATATTTCTCATAGGGTTGATTTTTAGTATTATTCTACTGTGGGCTACAAAGGTACATGGTATGATTTCTATTTTTTTTTTTTAATTTGATGAGACATGTTTTGTGGCAGAAGATATCAATCTTGAAGAATATGCCATGTGCTGATGAGTTTTCGAGTAAAATGTTCTTTAAATGTCCGTCAGGCCTATTTGTTCTAGAGTCCCATTTAATGTTTCTGTATTTATTTTGATGCTGCTGTTTGTCTCTTTGCTTAGATTTAGGAGGTTTTGCTTTATGAATTTGGGCACTCAGTGTGTTTGGTGCATGAATATTAAGAATTGTTAATATCTTCTTGTTAAATTACTTCTTTTCCCATTATATAATAACCATCTTTGGTTTGGTTTCTATTGTTGATTTGCAATCAGTTTTATCTGAGAGAAGAAAGGCTATACCTGGTTTCTTTTGGTTTCTATTTACATGGAATATTTTTTCTAACCCTTCACCTTGAGTCTGTATGAGTTCTGCGGGTTATATGTGTTTCCTGGAGGTAGAAGATACTTGGCTTGTATTCTTTTATTCATTCAACCAGCCTATGTCTCTTGAGTGGAGATTTGAATCATTCATGTGGATAGATAGAATTGATATGTACTATTCTCTTCATTCTGTTGGGTAGTACATTATTGCTTTGTTTTACCTCACATTATTGTCTTACATGAGCTCTGAACTTTTGTTTTTGGCTGGTTTTACATTGGCGGATGACTGTTGTGCTGATCCATGGATAAGGCAGTTATGAGTATTTACTGTAGGTCAGGTCTGGTCTTGACAAATTCCCTCAGTGTTTCCTTGTCTAGAAAATTTTTTATTTCTCCTTCATTAATGAAAGTTAGTTTTGCAGGATACAAAATTGTAGGTTGACCATTGTTCTCTTTAAGAAGACTGAAGATAGGATCTCAAACCCTTTGGGCTTTAAGTGCTAAGTTGAAAAGTCTCCAGTTAACCTCTTGGATTTACCTTTGTAAATAAGTTATGTGATATGTTAATTGTATAACTTGTAGGAATTTCTCCTTCACATTTACTTTGGAAGTCTGATGACAATGCATCTTGGTGATTGCCTCTCTGCAATGAATCTCCCAGGAGTTTCTTGAGATTCTTGAACCTCAATTTCTAACTTGCTAGAAGTCCAGGGAAATTATCTCCAACTGTTCTCTCAAATAGATTTTCTAGCCCTTGTGCATTTTTTTCTTCACCCTTGGGGATACCTATGATTATTTCATTTTGCTGTTTTATATAATACTGTATTTCTCATACTTGTTCATTTATCTTAATTCTCTGTTCATTACCTTTGATGGCCTGAGTTAATTCAAAAGAGTTGTCTGAGAGCTCTGAGATTATTTCTTCTTCCTAAAACTTTCTATAGTGTCTTATATTTCATTAATTGACTTTTTGATTTCTAGAAGTTCTATGTTGTTTTTCACTAATATGTCAACCTCTGTAGTGAATTTATCATTCCCTTCCTGAATTGCTTTCCTGGGTTTTTTTTTTTTTTTTCAATTTTTTTATTTTCTCTTGGATTTTATTAAGCTTCTTTACAACCCATGTTTGGAAATCTTTATCTGTCATCTCAATATTTTTACTTTGGTTTGTATCCATTGCTAGAGAGCTGATGATTTCTTTTGAGGGTGTTCTTTTGCTCTGATTTTTCATGCATTCAGAGTTCTTTTACTGATTCATTCTCATCATATGTTAAATAAGAACTTGGCTTTGCTTGTGAGGGCTTTGATGGTGATCTAGGTTCTGGATGGATATCTTGGTTATAGATGTTCTTAGTGTGGTGTTTTTCTCTGTTGCTAGTTATTTGTAGGCTGTAGAAGTGGTAAAATATTTGAGTAGGCTGATTATTTATCTCTGGTTGATGAAAGAGAATGGAGGTCTTTGAAATCTTTTCTCTTTCCCCAGCCCTGTGGCCTTCTTAACAGTGTGAATTGTATTGGCACACCCAGTTTAATCTCTGAGTCAGTAGGTTATACTCCTGGGTAAGAATCAACTATAACCCTGTATGATTGAATCAGTAAATGCTGTAAAAGGCTGTATAAATCAACCTCCTTATAGATGGCATTTGCCAGAATGTACATGCGATAGTATTTTTTATGGTACCTATGACTAGCTCCAGACTCTTGGAGAAGCACTCATATGTTCCAGCTGGTGGATGGGGCCATGTAATTTCCAGGTAAGATTTTTTTTTTTAATTCTCCACCACAGTGGAAGTGGGTGGAGGAATGAGTCTGGGTGGGGCTGGGTTGGGTGAACTTTCCCTCAGGCTCAACAAAAGCTGGCAAGGTAAATGTTTCAGCAGGGGTCCTGGGAAAGCTGCCAGAGAGGGACTGAGTTGGTTAAACTCAGCCAGAAATTCTCCTTAGGGAGGCAAGGCCATATGAGATTCACAATCTGACTGTAAGAAGCAGGTTTTGCTTTTCTCTCCCCCACACACTGTGGTCTCCCTCTGGTGTCCATTGGAAGGCAGGAGCTCAAGCCAGCTGATCTCTCCATGATTATACTGTAGGCTGTGAGCTTCTCCAGCAGGGTCCCACCCTCAGTTGAGAGCACAGCCTTCCTGGATGGTGAAGATACTCTGCAAGTACACTGTGGCTTAGACACACACTGCAGTTTCTTTTTGGTTCTGCCCACGTGGGTTCCTTCACCTCCTGAGATTAGCTCACACATCTCCCCTTCATGCCCCAGCACAACATGATTAAGTGCTAAGCATATGGCATCTGGTCTCAGTAGGTTCGGGAGAACTTGTCCCTGAGAATTACACCTGGGCTTTTTTTTTTTTTTTTTCATCTGAAACATTTCTTTCTTTCTGGTGACTAATGTCTCTAGTCAGCATTTTACTCTCAGTCTACTTTGTGCCTGTACTTTTTTTTTCCCCAATAAAACCTGAATCTGGAGCTTTTTTGGCAGCAAGTTTTTATTTATAGATTTAACAAATCTAAAAATTATAGGACTATTCTGATTTTTCTATTTCTTAGATTTTTTTTTTTTAGGATTTGTATATTAATTACATTTTCAACAGTTTTTGAAGATCTTTTTTCTTACAACATCTTATAATTTTCAAATATGTCATGATGTTCCCCCATTCCACTCCTAATATTGGTTATTTGTGTCTTTTCTCTTTTTTTCTTGGTCCATTTTATGGGAGATAAGTTATCAAATTTATTGATTTTTAAAAAATAGTGAAACAACTTTTGGCTTTGTCAATCTTTTCCATTATGTAATTTTTCTCTATTTGATTGATTTCTATTCTTGCCTTTCTAGTTCTTTCTTTTTACTTTATTTAAATTTATTTTACTTTTCTGTTTGTAACTTTGAGAGATGAGAGCTTTACTTATTGATTTTCAGCTTTTTTTCTTTTTGTAAAAGATAATATACATTTATCTCTCAGAATGGGCTTCACCACATCATATTATTTTTTCACTATACTCAGTTAATTAAAATAAAAAAGGCTATTTGCTAATTTATACACATATAGAGATGCTCTAGCTATCTCTTTTATTCATGATTGTAAGCTTAATAGAACTATGATCAGAGAACATATTTTGATCATTTAAATCCTTTGAAATTTATTGAGCTTTCCTTGATGGCTCAGCATATGGTTAATTTTTGTTAGTGCTCAGTGTGTACTTGAAAGAAATGTGTATTCTGTGGTAGTTGGGTACTGTTTTCTACAGGTTGATTAGCTTAAGTCTGTTAGTTATGTTGTTTAAATTTTCCAAATATTTACTGATTTGGAAGATCAGTAAATAGAATGATCTATCATTTACTAAGAGAGTTATGTTTATTCCTTCCACTATGATTACTGGCTTTTCTATTTCTCCTTGTAGTTATGTCAATGTTTGTTCTCTATATTTTGAGGCTATGATATTAGGTAAAAATAAATAAAAGAATAGATTGAAATGCATTGATCTATTATACAAAGTTCTCCTCTTTGTCTCTAGTTATGCTTTCTATATACTTTTCCTGATATTAGTATACTTTAGCCAGATTTTTTTTGGGTCTTCTCCAACTTTTTGTTTCTTTATTTTGAGTTTATTTATTTGATATTGAGCCTATGCATACTAGGGAGATGTAAAATGTGTTATTTATAACCAACATATAGTATACTTGCAAAGTTCAGTCTGAACACTTTTTTTTTTTTTTATAATTTTATTGAATCATAATTCTGTACATTGGTGCAATCATAGGGCATGATTCATATACATTCAGAAATGTTTTCATCGTACTGTTACAGATAGCCTTCATGGCATTTTCTTGATCACTATATAA
>CAUYON010076738.1:0-33450 GCA_963573935.1 Arctocebus calabarensis
GGCGCCCGCCACAACGCCCGGCTATTTTTGTTTGGGTTGCAGCCGTCATTGTTGGTTGGCGGGCCCAGGCTGGATTCGAACCCGCCAGCTCAGGTTTACATGGCTGGCGCCTTAGCCCGCTGAGCCATAGGCGCCGAGCCAATGCTGAAGTTTTTTAACAATTACAGTTAATTTTCTGCTTTAGATCCTTTTTCTCTTTCCAACTCATAGATTTTGGCCAACCCAGGGACACCAGGGGAAGGCAGCTATCACTATATTAGAAAGATCAGCAAGGTCAGTGTTAATGCACTTTCAGTAAGGAGAAGGTAAGTCTTTCCAAAAACCCCACTCCCCCCACAAAAACTCCTTTTTCAGGACCAAAATTATTTGCAAACCCAGCTTCACAGTCATGCCTCCAAGAAACCAACAACTCTGGAGCATTTCCTTCAAAGCCTGCTTTCTCTGTAAATGGAAGAAGCTTCTGGCAGCTCTGATGATAAGTCTGTCCTGATCCTTCTCCACTATTCCTGCCTGACACTCAATTTATCCTTTCTCTCACTGTCAATCTGGACCATCTCTTCTCCCTCTTGTTTTCCACTTGCTCACATTTGCCTCTCTCCTTCAAGCAGAATTCTTAGTAACAGTGGTACCACTTACTGTTCTTAACACACACCATCTTATTCAATCCCCCAACAGCCCTGGTGAGGTAAGTACACTGATTATCTCTCTCACCACTTAACAGATAAAAAAAATACTGATGCTTGTAGAATTTAAGGAATCTTCCTAGGGGTCTGGAGCTAGCTGCCCAGCCACCCTGCCTTTCCGAGCTGGAGTTGGCCTCCAGGTTTCTGAGACCACCACCCACCAACATCCCCATACAGCTAGGGGACAGACTGTCTTCATTTTCAGTCTTTCATTCCAAGTCTAAGGAACTCTGTTTCCAATTTAATCTTGTTCTTATTTGATTGCTATTTGTAGCTGTGTGCCAAGCACTGAGCTGAGGGGTTCAATGCAGTAGTCCCCAGTGACCAGTTTCATGGAAGAAATAAATGGGTCTCGGGGGTTAAGGGAGTGGGGATTAGATTCCCATAAAGAGCATGTAACCTAGACCACTAGAATGCACAGCTTGTAGTGGGGTTCACACTCCTATGAGTGTCCAATGCTGCAATGATGTGATAGGAGGCGGAGCTCAGGCAGTGATACAAGCAATGGGTAACAGCTGCAAATAGAGCAGAAGCTTTGCTTGCTCACTCACCACATACCTCCTACTATGCAGCCTGGTTCCTAATAAGCCATGGAGGAGTACCTGCAGCACCGACGCTGAGCCTGCCGCTTTAATGCATTATCTTGTTAAATTCTCAAAAACTCCTTTATATGAAGCAATTACTATTATTGTTTCCTTTTTACAGAGGAAGAAAGTGAGATTTAGAAAGATAAAGATTGGCTCAGCGCCTGTGGCTCAACGGGCTAAGGCGCCAGCCACGTACACCTGAGCTGGCAGGTTCGTATCCAGCCCGGGCCCACCAAACAACAATGATGGCTGCAACCAAAAAGTGGCCGGGCGTTGTGGCAGGCACCTGTAGTCCCAGCTACTTGGGAGGCAGGAGGCAGGAGACTCATGTGAGCCCAGGAATTGGAGGTTGCGGTGAGCTGTGATGCCACAGTACTATATCCAGGGTGACAGCTTGAGGGTCTGTTTCAAAAAAAAAAAAAGAAAGATAAAGATTACAAGGTACAGTATTTGCAAGGTGCAAGTTCACATATCTAGAAGAAGGTGGAAGAAGGCTGTACACTCAGGTAATAACAGCTCCAAATTCTATGCTTAATCGTTAAGCTTCCTTTACACTGTACTGCCTCCTTCATAGCAGCTACTACTACAAAAATTTGGACAGTTCCAGGGGATAACATTCCTTTTTTAGATTCTCTGTTTTCCAAGCTTAACACTAATAAGGTTAACAAGAGTTAACATGTACTGAGTGTTTTCTATATGCCAGGCACTCTTTTAAATTTTAACTCATTTATCCTCAGAACAACTACATATTACTACTGGGTGCTACATATTATTCCCATTTTACAGATTAGGAAATGCCAGCACAGAGAGGCTAAATACCTTGCCCAAAGTCACTTACTAGCAAGTGGAAGAATAAGAATTTGAATCCAAGGCAGTACCTGTAGCTCAGTGGGTAGGGCACTGGCCATGTGCACCGAGGCTGGGGGGTTCAAACCTGGCCCGGGCCTGCTAAACAACGACAACTGCAACAACAACAACAAAAATAGCCAGGCGTTGTGATGGGTGCTTATAGTTCCAGCTACTTGGGAGGCTGAGGCAAGAGAATGGCATGAGCGCTAGAGTTTGAGGTTGCTGTGAGCTGTGACACCATGGCACTCTGTCGAGGGCAACATAGTGAATCTCTGTCTCAAATAATAATAATAATAATAATAATAATTTGAACCCAGATATTGGGACTCCAGATCTAGACCCTTCACCCATTAGCTCATTTAATCCTCTCAATAATCTTACATATAGTTTACAAATGAGGAGAGGAGAGAGTTGTAGACAAGTAACTTCCTCGAAGTTACCAGGCTGGAGCCAGAAGTCAAACTTGCCAGCTATTGCCCAGTCCATATTACTTCTAATGCAGAGTATGGGGCAAATTGCACAAAGGGCCACCTTCCTGGATCCATACCCTTTGCAATTTGAACTTCATTGCTCTTCCCATCAAGAAGTGGAATCTATAAACATGAATGAAATCATGTCTTTTGTGGCAACATAGATGGAAGTGGAGGTCATTATCTTAAGTGAAACAAGCCAGGCATAGAAAATCAAATATGGTGTGTTCTCACTCATAAGTAGCTGCTAAAAAATGTGTACATGGATGTAGTGAGTGGAATGACTGACAATGGAAACTCAGATATGTGAGGGGATGCAAGAGGGATGGATGGTGAGAAATTACTTAATTCAAGTAATGGGTAATGACTTGACCAGTATAAGATTTATCATATAACAAAATTGTACTTGTACCCTACACATGTATACAAATTTTAAAAAAAGAATTAGAATTGATTTCCTATCTCCTTGGATATGGGCTGGTTTGTGACTTGCTTTGGCCAATGTAATGTGTGAAAGTGATACTAGGTTGTGAATGTGACTCAGGTTCAAGAGGCCTAGAGTGTGTCCATTAGAATCCTAGCAACCCAGTCTGGCTGCCATACGGACGACCTAGGGTTAAGATGATGGAGAATGACAGATCAAGTGCAACAGAGGTGATCCATCTCAGCTGAGCCACCCTAGACCAGCCAGCACCCAGTCTACCTGGTAGCTGACTACAGATGGTTGAATGAACCCAGCCAAGGCAAGAAGAACCTTTTAGCCAACACCAGCCCAAATTGCTGACTTGCAGAATAGTGAGCTAAACAAATGGTTGCAATTTTAAGCCACTAACTTTTGAGGTAGTTTGTTATGGAGCAAAGTTAACTGGTGCAGTGTATAATAACTGACATGCAATTTATGACCAAATGATAATGCCCCCCACCCTTTTTTTGTTTTTTTTGCAGTTTTTGGCCGGGGCTGGGTTTGAACCCATCACCTCTTACATATGGGGCTGGCGTCCTACTCCTTTGAGCCACAGGCGTTGCCCTGTTCCCCCTTTTTGGCAGTTAATCAAGACTACTATCACAGCCATCTGGCATAAGGCCATGCTTCTGAAATCAAGAGGACAAAGCTTCAGGTCACAGAAGGAAAATCCTGCCACAAAGCCACTGCCCTTTATTTTGTAAAAGAACCATAGGGTCACTCTCAGGTCAGAGACTGTTGATTTTCTTTTTAAAGCCTTGTTCTTTGAGGATGACTTTGATTTTTAGAAACAAAAGCAACTCCCAGCCAAGTTTGGGAAATGAAGTGATCAATGATCTTTTGTTAAAGAGAAAAAAGAAAAGAAGCATGACTGTAAAGTTATAATAAGATTTTCTTGTGCTTACAAGCTGGATCTGACAGCAATTCCAAGAGTCACTGTGGGAGATACCTTCAGCACCCACTGCCTTGTCACCAGGAGACATAAGCAGGAAAGAATGTCAGCCTTTGGAGTTCAAACCCTGGCTCTTCCTCTTAGCAGCCATATGAACCTGGGTATCTGTGTAGGCCTAAGTTTCCTCAATTACAAAATAGAGAAGATTAAACCATTCAAGCACAGAGTTACTGTAATGATTAAATAAGACCACAGTGTGAAATGATGCTTGGAGTAATCACCATTAGTTGGGAAAGATCAGCCTTCCCACTCTCACTCAGGATAACTGGTAATGGTACATCATTACACAATAGCCCCTTACTAGAGGCCATATTTCATATTTAAGTGTTACATTCTAAAATGAGAAATTGGCTTCTGCTATCTAGACTTATTTAAATGTCACAATATCCAACTAAACATAATAAGGTCAGGTTAAAAACCCAATTTCCTCCACTCCTAAGTATCTATCCCAGAGAAATGAAAATGTATGTACATAAAAAGAGTTGTATGCAAATGCTCACAGCAGCATTATTCATAATAGCCAAAAAGTAGAAACAACCCCCAAACAAAATATGGTATCTTCCTACATTGGAATATTATTTATTAACAAAAATGAAGTACTAATATCTCCTACAACATCAAATCTCAAAAATATGGTACTAAAAAAAAACCAGATGGAAATCACATATATTGTAAGATTCTACTTATAGGAAATGTTCAGAACAGATAAATCTATAGATAGAAAATAAATCAGTGGTTACTTGGGACTGAAAGTGGGAATGGAGAATGACTTAAATGCGCATGAGAGATTTTGGGGATGTGGGATGATGGAAATGTTCCAAAATTAGATTGATATGAAGGTTGCACAATTCTGTAAATTTGATAGACTTAGGGTGGCACATGTAGCTCAGTGGGTAGGGCACTGGCCACTTACACCGAGGCTAGCGAGTTCGAACCCGATACAGGCCAGCTAAACAACAATGACAACTGCAACAAAAAAACAGCCAGGCATTGTGGTGAGTGCTTGTCGTCTCAGCTACTTGGGAGGCTGAGGCAAGAGAATTGCTTGAGCACACGAGTTTGAGGTTGCTGTGAGCTATGACATCCACAGCACTCTACCAGGGCGATAGCTTGAGCTTCTGTCTCAAAAAAATAAAAAAATTTGCTTGACTTAAAATAAGTAGATTTCTTAAATCTCTTTTAAAGATATGGTAAAATACACATGTAATTTATCATCTTAACTATTTTTTTAATGTACAATTCGGTAGTGTTAAGTACATTGACACTGTTGTGCAACCAATGTCTAGAATTCTTTTCATCTTGGAAAAATGAAACTCTTTGCCCATTAAACAACAACAACTCATTCTCCTCTCCCCTCAGCCCATGGCAACAACCAATCTACTTTACATCTCTATGAATGTGACTACTGTAGGTACCTCATATAAGTAGAGTCATATACTGTTCGTCTTTTCAAGACTGGCTTATTTTACTTTGCATCAAGGTTCATCCGTCTTAGCATGTGTCAGGGTCTCCTTCCTTCTTAAGGTCAAATACTATTCCACTCTGTGTGCCTACATTCTGTTCATCCATTCATCTATTATCTATACACACTTGGCTATAATGAGTAGATTTAATGATATGTAAATTATACTTCAATAAAGCTGTTATAAAGAGGTTTTATTTATGTATCTTCCTGCTGATAGACTTTTAAGGTTACTTCTACTTTCTAATATTTTAAATAATGTTGCATTTAATGTCCCTTCTTCAGGGCAAAAGTTTTCTAGCCATGGTACAGACTTAGTAGTGAAACCTAGGTTATAGAGTATGTGTATTTTCAATTTTACTAGGTTCTGCCAAATTTTTCTCTTATATACTAGTGTATGAAAGTTCCCTTCTCCACGGCTTCATCCATTCCTTATGTCGTCAAACTTTTACACCTTTGCCAATCTGTGAGCAATGATCTTCCTGGGGTTTTATTTTTATTTTCCTTGATATTATTTAGTTTAAGCATCTGATTTGCTTTAGGCTCTCTAGGTCTCCCCTTTTGTGAACTTCCTGATCATTTGTCTATTTTTCTATTGCGTTGCTCTCTTTTTTTCATATTGATTTGTAGGAATTCCTTATAGTCTGGATACTAACCTGTTATATATGCTCCATGTATGTAGAACAGATTAGTAGATAAATCTAGCCAATTAAAGGCAGTGATCAAATAGGAGATGCAAAATGCCTGGACTAGGAGGTTTACAGGGATTATGAGTAGATGAGATCAGGGCCACTGTGATATTCATTGTTGCTATTCGGCAACTGCTTACAATAGTATATAAGAATAATAATAGGGACCAGCCAAGTGGCTCAGGCCTGTAATCCTAGCACTCTGGGAGAACAAGCCTGAGCAAGAGCAGGACCCTGTCTCTATTAAAAATAGAAAAACTAGTCAAGTGTTGTAACTGGCACCTATAGCCCCAGCTACTTGGGAGGCTGAGGCAGGAGGATCACTTGACTCAAATGTTTTAGGTTGCTGTGAGCTAGGCTGACACCATGGCACTCTAGCCTGGGCAACAGAAAAAAGAAAAAAAGGAATAATCGGAATAGTGAGTTTATGGAGAACTCAACATGTGCCATATGCTGGGTGTACTGCTAAGCAACTCCCCACATGACCTAGCCTGGTGATCAGAATAAGCCAGTAAGGTAGACATTAATATTATTGTTCCTCTTTCATGTATGAGAAAATTGAGGCTCAGTGAATGAGGTGAGGTCCATGTCCAAAGGCCAGGGAAGCCACATCAGCATCTGGACCCAGGGTGAGGGAATACAGTCTGGTGGGGAAAGTAGAGGGAGAGAACCCAGGGGCCAGGAGGACATGCCTAATAAGCTTTCAAGCAGCCTGAAATGTGGACAGGTAGACGCTAGCCATTCCCATTGGGCTTAAGAGGCCACTTCCTGGAGTTAAGAGCTGAGACTTAGACTTCTCAACCTCTAGAACTGTTAGAAATAAAATTCTGGTGGGGCAAAGTGGCTCACGCCTGTAATCCTAGCACTCTGGGAGACCGAGAAGGGTGGATTGCCTGAGCTCAGGAGTTCAAGACCAACCTGAGCTAGAGTGAGACCTTGTCTTAAAAATAACTGGGTTTTGTGGCAGGCGTCTGTAGCCCCAGTTACTTGGGAGGCTGAGGCAAGAGAGTCGCTTAAGCCCAAGAGTTTGAGGTTGCTGTCAGCCGTGATGCCACCATACTCTATGACCAAGGGCGACAAAATGAGACTCTGTCTCAAAAAAAAAAAAAGAAAGAAAGAAAGAAAGAAATTTCTGTTGTTTATAAGCTACCTAGTTGATGGTACTTTGTTATATAGCAACCCTAATAGATAACACACTATGTGACATGATGGATGTGTTAATTAGCCTGACTGTGGTAATCATTTCACAAGGAATAGGCATATCATATCATCTCGTTGTAGTCCTTTAATTATATATAATTTTATTTGCCAATTTCACCTCAACAAAGCTATAGGAAAAAAGGTTCCTCACAAATGGTGGTAGCTGTGTTCCCAAGGGTCTATCCTGGGGGGCTTCTTGTAGTTTTGGTGGACCTGAGGCAGGGTGGCAGATAGCTAAGAATGGCAGAGAAGAATGGCTCAGAGAAGAATGGCTCAGAGAAGTCAAGAACACAAAATAGAGATCACTAGCTGGTGAAATTTAGCTCACAGATGTGTTCTGGTTGGCATGTTGCATTTACTTTTTTAAAGTTAATTATCAACAGTTAAAAATTCATACTCTTGGGTGCTGTGGTAGGCACCTATAGTCCCAGCTACTCAGAAGGCTGTGGTAGGAGAACCTCCAAGCCCAGGAGTTTGAGAACAGCCTGAGCAACGTAGGTAGATCCCGATTCAAAGAAGAAAAAAATGAGACAGTTCATGATAAAATTTGGGGGCTTGAATCGAAAATCCCAAAGAGGGGGACTTTACCCAGTAACCTGGTTCTTTGTACCCTCAATGATTCCCCAAAAGTAAAAACCAGAAAAACAGAAAAAAGAAAACCCCAAAGATGTGGCCGTACTGAGAGCAGTCCCCTGATGGTGACAATCAGCAGGAACTGAGAAGCACAGCAGCTGCCTCCTCAGACCTTTGCTGTTAGTCCAGGGCCGTTTCATTACCTACCTGGCCCTGCAGCCCTGTGGATACACTGGGTGTGGATGGCTGAGGAACGGACCCTCCAAGATGTCCACATCCTAATCCCCAGAACCTATAACTGGGCTACCTTCTATGGCAAAAGGACTTTGCAGATGTGATTAAATTAAGGGTCTTGCGCTGGGGGGATTAACCGAATTATCCAGGTAGGCCCAGTGTAATCATAAGATCCTAAGAAGGGAGGCAGGAGGGTCGAAGACAGACAAGCAGAGGTAATCAAAGTGGAGTTGGAAGTAATGCTGTTATCGGCTGTGAAGCTGAGAGTCATAAGGCAAGGAATGCCACTGGCCTCTAGAAACAGAAAGTGGTAAAAAAATAAAATAAAAAATAGATTCTCCTCTAAGTTTCCAGAAGGAATATAGCCCTACAGATCCATTTAGACTTTTAAACCAGAATTATACTATATACTGCAATGGAACAGGATTGTCGCATGCAATCAGAAACTCTCCTGCATACTAAATATTTTCAAATATTTAACTGGATCAACTTGTTTATAATTACCTGAGCCTAGAGCCTTACTTCACTTAACAAATGAACATTATGTCTTTTTGCATAGCTTTATAATAATACACATTGATTTTCCTAGAAGAGCAACTATCACGTTACATCAAGAGAAAATTGTACTTTGGTCTAAGAGTTTTCTACCAATTCAGAAAATCCTGTCACCAAGGGCAACACCACTTATGGTATTTGAGCAACTGGCACAGCACGTGGGATTCAGTTTGCCTTCTGTAGCTGTTGCATCTTGGTGATTCTACATACACATATGAAGTGACTACTACTTCGTATGATATGAAGATATTACTTTGTATCTTCTAGTGAGGTTTTACTTGAGCATTTAAAAAAGAAAAATATGTACTCCTTATAAATTATTTGCATTTTATTTTTCTTTGACATGGTTTGCTGTATTATAAATGATCACTATATACTTTTTGGAAATTACTGTATAGATAGATAACGACCCCTAATTAGTCCATGCCCCTTGGCAATGTGACTTTGGTACTTCTACCAGAAGTAGAAAAGAGTCTATTTTTCCCTTCCTTATGCCTTGCTGTGACCAATAGAATGCAGCAGAAGTAATGCTGGAGTTCCAAAAGGCCTCAGCTTTGTACTTCCGCCTTCTCCCTCTTGGAAAGCTGCCACACTGTAAAGGAGCTGGGCTGGCCTACTGGGGGATGAGAGGCCACACAGAGGAGAATTTATGTGCCCTAGTCCACAGCCAGCACCAAGGTCCTGGACATGTGTGAGACTGAACTGGACCTTCCAACCCAGCCCACTCACCAGCTGAACACAGTCACAGAAACAAGCCCAAGTGAGACCAGCAAAAGAACCACCCAGTCAGCCCACGGTGTCATGGGAAACAATAAGCCACCAAGTTTTCAGGTAGCTTATTATACAACACAGCAATCAGGTAACTAATGAATAGGTTTATATTATCTAAGCATTTCAGGCACTATACATGCTATGACAATGAAGCATTGGGCTTAAAAGGGTGGAGAGTCACTGCTCTAATTATTTCCGTCTTAATATAAAACCCACACTCTTCACTGGCCTACCTGATGCAACCAATAGAGCCCTGTGTGATACAGCCACAGTCGGGCTGACTCTGCCAAAATCACCTTTTGCTCTGCCCCAGCCATCCTAGCCTTCTTTTCATCTCTGAAATAGGTCACCGAATTTGTCAGTACTGGGTCATTCAGAAACTCGAAAAGAGTTGTATCAGAGCATTTGGATACCACAGTGTCACGTTGAAGAGAATGGATGGCAAAAAGATGGAGGTGAGGCTGTTCACTCAGTGTGTCAGTGAAAAGGAAGGAAAGATGGAGATTTTACATCTTTTGTATTAATCTGGATGGAGTTGAAAACAGTCTTTTTAGTAAAGTGTCACAAGAATGAAAAAGCAAGTATCCAACGCACTCAATACCAATACGAAGCCAGTAGATGAACTAATACACGTCCACATAAGAGAAAAACTTAATTCAAGTTGAGGGGAGAGGGAGGAGGGAGAGAGGAGAAGAGAATACGGAGGGGATTGGTGTCCTCTCACTAATGGATGCAATGTGGCACACCTGTGTGCCAGACACAACTACATCAGAGACTTTACCTAACAAATAAATGCAAATGCTGCATCCTTATCATTTGTACCCTTATAGTAATCTGAAATTTAAAAAAAGAAAAGAAAGAGAAAATAACCTAGTCAGGGTAGGAGGGTCAATATACAGACTTGGAAATGTTATTTATTTATAATTTCTATCTTTTCTGATTACAAAAGTTAACTTGTACTTTTTAAAAAAAAATTTTTTTTTGAGACAGAGTCTCACTTTGTCACCCTTAGTAGAGTCCCATGTCATAGCAACCTCAAACTCTTGGGCTCAACTGATCCTCTTGCCTCAGCCTTCTAAGTAGCTAGGACTAAGGACGTCTGCCACAATGCCTGGCTATGATTTTTAGAGACAGGGTCTTGCTCTTGGGCAGGCTGGTCTCCATCTCCTAAGCTCAGACAATCCACCTGCCTCAACCTCTCAGAGTGCTAGATTACAGGCATGAGCCTCTACGCTAGGTCTCTTATTTTAAAATGTGTAAATATTATAAAAATATTAGAATATAACTTAGGACAGCAACGTACCCAAAATTTTCATCTCAGTCTCAACTTACACATGATTCTTCCTTTATTGGCTAACAAATTTAGATACTATTTATTATCTGCAATCAATTATCTTTGGGTTGGCCTAACATGCTGTATAAAACAATGTACACAGGAAATGTCTATATAATATCTATTGTTGGCCCACAGATGTATTTCTACTAGCTATTTGCACAAGGCAATCATTTTCCATTCTTTATCTTTCACAAAGTATATTGTTCAACACAATATAAAATACTGCAGGCACCTGACTAATTTCACAGTAAAAGTAGAAGGCCTATTGACTTTATTTATAGATTGTCACTTTAATTCATACAAATGTCTCTTAAATCTTCTCTATGACCTTTATAGAGATGGTTGAAAATAACCATCTGAGAAAGGGTTAAATAAATCTATTTCACTTGCTAAATTCACACCACGAAATGCATAGAGTCATGTTCTAATTCTTAGGCTGAGATAATTCATGGAAATTATATGCTTAAGGTTTATTCTCCCAATTATAATCTCCTCCAAAAATTAAGGCAGTGGTTCTCAACCTTCTAATGCCAGGACCCTGTGGTCCACAGGTTGAGAACCACTGACTTAAGGGCTAGAGAAATACCTGGTTATTAAATAGCTAAATTTTATTCTGAGAATTTAAGAGTTAAACATCTAAGGATGAGCAAACTATTTGGTTAGCAAATTTATTAAATTCATAATATTTAAAATGATATCTATAAAACAATCAGATGGTTAGTGAATCAAAATCAAAATCATCAAGCTTACATAGGTTACTGGTGACAGATCTGGACGTTCTACCTCATGTTTGCTTAATACACAGGCACCTACACCCCCCACACACACACATCACACATCAGGCATGTGTGCAATTGGCCAAGCGCTCTGTGGCAAAGTATTTTAATAATTAGGTATTACCTCCTACCATCTCTCTCTCTCTGCTCGATCCCCAAGTCTTTCTTGGAATTTCATACTCCTCACAGGACAACCCAAATAAAGGCTAGCTAGTTTCTCACTCTTCCTCTCCATGGAGGTATAGCCTCCATACCTATCTTTCATATCAGAATCTGGCCTCTGCTTCTGGGAAGCTGTTAGATCAACTGGCAGCCTGGTGTAGTAGTCAAATTCTTAGACTTGGATCTAGTCCTGATTCTGCCACTTAGCAGTTGTGTACCTGAGCTTCTTGATCAACCTCAGCGCTGTACAGCTCTTATCTGTAAGATGCTGATAACAGTATTGGTAGGAAGATTAAGTGAGGATGCTGATAACAGTATTGGTAGGAAGATTAAGTGAGGTCCTGGGGGTAAAGTATATATATACATAGAAAAACCTGTGGTACAAAATAAAGGCTCTAAAATGTGTTCTTGAATCCAGCCTCTTGTTAACCCTCTGGCTCTCCATTGTCTATGATGCCCCTTTAACTTTAGGGGACTTGCTCCTTGCTGTAGCTCCAGGGGGCCCGACAGACCTGCGCAGCCTCCTTCCAGAGGCAGTACATCCAGATACTGCAGGTATAGTTAATAAATTACCTCCTGCGTGTAACAGCTCTGGCAAATTGACAAAAAGGTCACCGACCTCCACATAGTGCTCTGGTAATTAAATCCCTATCTTAAAAACAGACTCTGCAAGGCAGCGCCTATGGCTCATCAAGTAAGGCGCCAGCCCCATATACCAAAGGTGGCGGGTTCAAACCCAGCCTCGGCCAAACTGCAAAACAGAAAGATAGCCGGGCGTTGTGGTGGGCGCCTGTAGTCCCAGCGACTCGGGAGGCTGAGGCAAAAGAATCGCCTAAGCCCAGGAGTTGGAGGTTGCTGTGAGCTGTGTGATGCCACGGCAGCCATAAAGTGAGACTCTGTCTCTACAAAAAGAAAAAAAAAACAAAACTCTGCCTTTAGGGAAACCATATTCATTCATTCATCCAATAAATATTTATTGAGTCCCTACTGTGTTCCCGGCACTGTAGGGACTGGAACATCATAGAATAAAACAGAAAATAATGAAATAAAGTATAAATGAATAGTAGCTAGCATTTTAACAGCCAAATACAAATCAGCACTCACTTGTGATCAGGTGCTCATTTCATTGTTTAATCATTATATTCCACCCTTTGTTCAATGTTATTCCTGAGCAACTTAATATAAACGCTATTTTAAGATATAATTTGGTCTCAATAAACAATGAATTACACTGCTATGTAAGAGCCTTTGGATGCAAGTGCAGTTGAGGGTAATAGATAAGAATGCTCTAGTTAAAAAAAAAAAAAAAAGAATGCTCTAGTTATGTAATTTTGGTTGGAGACCAGTTATCATTCCAGTGTAAGCATCTATTCCAAATGATGGGGTGTGAGCAACAGCTAAATTAAGAAAATGCAAATCTGTTGTGCAGATCTTGATAACCGACTTTCCACTCGGGCATAACGAATGTTGAGATGGCGATATTGTAATTTTTAAGCCTGCAAAAGTTACTCAGAAAAGACTACATGATCAGGAGAGCAAATGGAAAGAATTAGACTTGATTAAGAAATCCTAAGCCAGGAAATGAAAAATGTTAATAGTAGTTTACCCACCTCGCATATTGTAGCATTCAAAATACTGAGCTTTCTGGTAAAACCTCAAAGGAAGAGGGGTAGGAAACTAACTTTCCTGGTGTCTGTGAGGATGATGAAATACTTTCCTCTTCCTCCCAATGACAGGAGCAGCTCCATCATCTCTTCTATAGCAGAGGAAACTGAGGCTCACAGATTACTTAGGGCCACCCTGCAAGGAAGTGGTCTTACGGGATTAAGAACTCCAGTGTGCCTGGCTACCTTTAAAACTTAACCATTCTTGAGGTGAATGGTTTGAATTCTACATTCCTTGTCCGTTTATCATAAAATTTAAACGTTACTGCTCCATTCAAGCACCTGTAACATTTGATGTTTAATTGTTTTCATTTAGTCTCAGAAGCTCATCTGTGGGATATCAAAGATGAAAAATAAGTTGGCACAGGATGCATCTCTGATACAAATAGAAATTCCTCTGATTCTTTAAGAGCTTTGTATTACTGCCCAGAGGCTGGAAGGGTCTAGTCCTCTCATTATAAAATTATTTATGGGAAAATATTAGATGTGCAATCTTCAATGTAAAATCTTAATTACTGCCCTTTTAGCTGATTTTATGCCCTATGAAGGGATATTAATCAGAAGAATAAAGGCTGAATAAATCGGAATAAAGGCTAAACAATGGAATATAGCTGCCCCAAGGTCTAGAAATCAATTCCCAGCACCAGATCCACCCTTGTTGTTTCTTTTCCTTCATTCTTATATACAGGAGTGAAAAAAACAGAAAGAGGAAAAAAACCAACTTCATTCTTATATACAGGAGTGAAAAAAACAGAAAGAGGAAAAAAACCAACCTTAGTTAATCATCATCCTTAACCTACCAAAGGATTTACTTCTAGACTGTGGTTTTTCTGGAGGACAAGGGACTAGCTTATCCTCTCTGTGACCCCATGATCAGCACATAGCAGTGCTTAATAAATGTTTGTTGAACAGAACTAAACCTAGGTGACTTAACCTGCTTGCAGAAATTCTTTACATGTATGCAAACAAAGATTATTCCATAGTGCTCACTTCGTTGTTTAATCATTATATTCCACTCTTTGTTCAATGTAACAAATAGCACAGCACACACAATATACTTTGGTGAACAGCAAGACAAAAAAATATACCATCACTGAAATATGACTTATGAGTTGGTCTGGTCTTCCTCACTTAACAGCAGAAACTGAAGCCAGAGAGATAAAACCATCTGACAATGGCAGGGCCAGACTAAGGGCTCTGCTCTCCTACCACCTCTCGCTCCCCACCTTACTTCCCTTCCAGGCACACCTTGGACCTGTTCAATGCTACATATAGGAGGGTAAGTTTAGTTATGAATAATGGATAAGAATTCAGTTGTTAGGGGAAGCCTAAAGAGCAAACAAAAATAAGGAATTAAGAATTAAAAACTATTTAGACTTTATAACCTAAGGCAAGTAACAATCTGTTCTCCAGAAAATAGCTATGAATGAAAAAAATCAGTATTTCTAGGAACTATTTAGAGAAGAGCTTCCAATTCCTATTTATTGGGAGGGATGAAAGCTCAAGCTGTAGGATCATCTGGACCAAGGGTGTCCAACCTGTGGCCCGCAGTCTGCATCCTGATATTGTGAGAACTTTTTTTTGCTTATCTATGGTGTTGCATATCACAAAAAGTATGCATGGACCTTTTTTTTCTAATCAGCTTTCGTTAGTGTTTGTTTATTTAATGTATGGCTCAAGACAACTCTTATTTTTCCAATGTATGGCAGAGAAAAAAAAAGGTTGGACACCCCTGTATGTACATTGGTTGACGGTGTATTCTGTCACTTATTAACTGGAAGATCTGAAATAATGCTCAACTTTTATGAGTTCCAGGGCCCTCTTCTATAAAAGGTAGCTAATGAAAAAGAGGACCTGGTTTAGAGGGTTATCGTAAGGGTGAAATGAGGAAAATATTTTGACCAGTGCTGATGCTTACTGGACAACTGATCATTGAGACACCTTCTCCAACTTCTCATATGATTTCTGACAATTATCATAGTCAGACACTAATGCTATGAGATAAGAGGAAAGTGACCACCGGGATTTAACAGTCTGTACCTGATCACTGTGGTATTTCCTTGTTCAAACAGGACAACCGGATCTGTAGTAGCAAGTCAGGAGAAAGCAGTGGGATTGAGGTTCATAGATTTGAATTCACCAGGGCTGTGAATCAAAACTAAGCAGTTCTGACAACAGAGAAATATGAAGAAAGCCTTTCAGCTATGTCTTTGGTAGGATGAGAGATGTGAAGCTCCCACCAAGCTGAGAGCCACAGCTGAATTGTTTTCTTTTTGTTTATTTGTTGTTTTTTTCTTTTTGAGACAGAGCCTCAAGCTGTCACCCTGGATAGAGTGTTGTGGCATCACAGCTCACCACAACCTCCAATTCCTGGGCTCAAGTGAGTCTCCTACCTCCGCCTCCCAAGTAGCTGGGACTACAAGTGCCCGCCACAACTCCTGGCCATTTTTTGGTTGCAGCCGTCATTGTTGTTTGGCAGGCCCAGGCTAGATTCAAACCCGCCAGCTCAGGTGTACGTGGCTGGCACCTTAGCCTGTTGAGCCACAGGCGCTGAGCCATTTGTTTTGTTTTTTACCCCCTGAGGCAGGTGCACCATTTCTAGAAGCACTGCAATACCAGGTCAATGCATGGATTGGATGAAGCCAGCTCCTATTCTAACTCCCTGCTCCAAAAATCCATTTAATATATTGTCTTCAGGTAGAGGACACATCACATATTAAACTGATTAGAAGAATAGGTACTACACTTGATCTTAGCCAAAAGGCTGAGAAGAAATCAGAGCTGAATTGTTCAGGATCCAGAAGGGATCTGCAAAGGATGTGTGGACAGGGGGCTGCCTAGAGAAAACAAAAATGTTTCTGTTAATGGACTGATTAATGAAGTATCCTCTTCCCCATCTCCTGCATGAAATGATCCATGAAATAAACCTTCCTCATCAAATCACCATTGGATTGGATGGTTTTTCTGGGAGCTGGGACCAAGTCTTGACTTAGGCCTCCAGGTTGCCCGAGGAATTAAAGTTGAGGCCACTCAGGTAACAGGTTTAACCAACCCTATCTGGGAAGTACAGTAATGCTGATGATAAATAGTAAGTTTGTAACATTGAGGCCAGTGCAGTGGCTCACACCTATAATCCTAGCACTCTGGGAGGTCAAGGCAGGTGGATTACCTGAGCTCAGGAGTTCAAGACCAGCCTGAGCAAGAGAAAGATCTCATCTCTTAAAAAAAAATACCCAGGTGTTATGCTGGGCACCTATAGTTCCAGCTACTGGGAAGGCTGAGGCAAGAGGATGGCTTGAGCCCAAGAGTTTGAGGTTGTGTGAGCTATGACGTTACAGCACTCTGCTGAGGGCAACAAAGTTAAGACTCTGTCTCAAAAAATAAAATAAATGAGTGAACATTTATTAAGTTCTTCCTGTGGCCCAGGGACTGACCTAAGCCCTCTACATGAGCTACCTCATCTCAATAGCACAATGACTCCATGAGCAAGTGCTATGATCATCCTCATTTTACTTGTAAGAAAATAATAATGGCTCAGAAACATTAAATGACTTGACCTAGGCTGTGTAGCCAGCTGGGATGGAAGTAGGATTCAAAACCAGGTAACTCTGACTCCAGAGTCATGCTGTTAATTACCGCTATACATCAAGGCCCTATTTACAAATTACTTGCATAATTAATATAGGAGAGAGACTCACCCTATGCCATTTGCCCCCACTGTTCTCCCCCATTAACTAAAGTCATGAAACGAGTATCTTCTTCTCCCCTCTCCCCTCCAGGGCTTTCCTACAGGGATGAGTCCAATAGAACAGCCTTCCCAAAGATAAGAGAGCTGGGTTTTGGTCAAGGACATAGTAATAGTGATGCTCTCTGATGTCTAACTATACACTCATATATATGACATTTATTGAGAGTCAACTATATGTTTACCATGTGCTAGGCATTAGGATACAGAAATCAATCAAGCAAGTGCTGTGGCCCACACCTTTAGTCCCAGCTACTTGGAAGGCTGAGGCAGGAGGACTATTTGAGGCCAGCCTCGGCAACATAGTGAGACCCTATCTCTATAAAAAATAAGAAAAATTAGCTGAGTGGGGTAGTGCACACTTTTAGTCCTAACTACTCATGAGGCTCAGGCAGATCACTTCCAGAGGTGTCCAACCTGTGGCCCGGGGACCGCCTGCAGATTACTTGATAACAGTTTTGCTTATTTGTGATGTTGAATATTGGGAAAATTATACACAGACCTTTTTTTTTTTTTGTGGCTCATCAGCTTTGGTTAGTTTTTGTGTATTTAATGCGTGACCCAAGACAACTCTCCTTCCAATGTGCGGAAGAAAAGAAAAAGCACACCCCTAGAAGTTCTGTAGTTCGAGTCTGCAGTGAGCTACAAATCCTACCACTGCACTCCAGCCTGGGCAACAGAGTGGGCAAAGGTTTCAAAAAATAAAACAAAATAAATACAGTCTCAAAAAGTAAAACAAAATAAATACAAAATAAAAAAAAATACAGAGAATCTGTATGTTAGAGAATTTGTCCTCAAGGAGTATCAAATATTGGGGGAGATAGATATATATAAAATTAAGTACACATGGGCTAAGAATGTCTTAGTTAAGGATGTCTTAATTTGTCATAAAATGAGGAATGGATGAAAATATTCTGAAATCTGAGAGCTAGGAACAATTACTTCTAGTTTGGGCCAGGAAGTGACTAGAAGCCTGAGAGGGGCGTCATGAGCTGAATTTAGAAAAACAAGAACAACTTAAACAGGGAGAGGAGTGTAAGAATTTTTTTTTTTTAAATTAGGAACTAGCTTGGTGCCTGTAGCTCAGCAGCTTGGGTGCCAGCCACAGACACCAGGGCTGGTGGGTTTGAACCCAGCTGGAACCAGCCAAACAACAATGACAACTACAACAAAAATATTGTCAGCCGTTGTGGCAGGCACCTGTAGTGGGAGCTACTTGGAAGGCTGAGACAAGAGAATTGCTTAAGCCCAAGAATTGGAGGTTGCTGTGAGCTGTGACGCCATGGCACTCTATCAAGGGTGACATAGTGAGACTCTGTCTCAAAAAAAAAGAAGGAACAGAGGCACAGAGGCCAGGCAGTAGGGGCTAGTGCAGGAGACTCAGCATGGTTCTGTTTGGCCAGAGGGTACCAGCAGTGAAGGAGAGCACAGGGACATGAGACTGGAAGGAGAAGATGGGGCAGGACCCTGAAAGTCAGGCTGAAGGCTACTGTCTTCAGCATGTGTATCCATCACTGTCAATTGTTATGCTGTGGCCCAGGGGTGTACCCCAAATTCTTCCTTCATAACTGCGTTGCCCGAATTCTCAACAATGTCTCATAACACGTTTCTGCCTCAAGTACAGACACAAGTGTCACAGTGTGGTCTGTGAGAGTAATGTTATGCTGAATGAATCAGGTGGCAGGCAACAAGGGGAAATACCAGTGATTCAGAGGCAGGAGGGGCAGCATAATGTCAAGGCACTCTAACGAAAAATCGAGTATTTCCTAGAATACATGAAAACTCTGTCTCCACAGTATCTGAAAGTACCATCAGGACAGTATGCAGTTCCTCTCAGATAGAGATCTGTGGTAAAAGGCAACTATTTGGTGATATTGTTAACCCTGAATGGTAGTTCAGACCCCAGAGGTATCATACCGATTGGCGTTTGCACTGCAATTACTGCCAATCTTTTTAGTGTAATTTTGAATCATTTCATCTAGATTTGAGCCCTAGCTCTGCCATGTGCCCTTGATTACATTTCAAACCTCTGTTCCTCCATTCTCTCCCTTCTTTCCTCCCTCCCTTCTTTCTTTCTTTCTTGTTGAGGCAGAATCTCACTTTGTCACCCAGGTAAAGTGCCTGATGTGATAGCTCACAGCAACCTCAAACTCTTAAGCTTAAGGGATTCTCTTGCCTCAACCTCCCTAGTAGCTGGGACTATAGGCACCCGTCACAACACCTGGCTATTTTTAGAGACAGGGTCATGCTCTTACTCAGGCTGGCCTTGAACCTGTGAACTCAGGGCAATCCACCCACCTCGGCCTCCCAGATTGCTAGGATTATAGGTATGAGCCACCGTACCCAGCCTTGTCCCTCTATTTTTTCATCTGCGGAATAGAGATAATAATAATAGAAGGAACCTTATAGGGCTGTTGCGAGGATTTTAACTGAAATAATGGATTAAAAAGCACTTAGAAAAGTGTCTGGCACAAAGCAAGTGCTTGGTCAATGTTAAATGTTGTCTTACTCTCTTTGTATGAATCATCCAAATTTAGAATTCAAGACATGTAGGGAACACATACACCCAAAGTATCTTGTGAACTATAGGAGGAAGGGAGCCTTTATATGTGTCTACATGGGGGTGCATCAGGATCAGAATTCGGTTTGTACAGATAACTGGCTGCAGTGTGATAATGAATGCCACTTACTGAGCACTTACTGTGCGCCAGGTCTCTCCAGAAGCAAGTTACATGCATAACAGTTGGCATGAAGTGGGGCAGGGAGAGGCAAGAGGGGTAAGATCCATCCAGAGCCAAATAAGAAGTAAAGAGAGCTTTTAGCAGTACATGTAATGAACAGGAGACAAGAGAGCTGGGGGATGCCAAATGTACAGGAGAAGCAAGCAGGGGGGCCAGGCAAGGCAGACCTCTCTGGAGCCCCAGTGGCCAGAAAGATGACAGCGCATGTATGTGCACAGCTAGGTGGTGTGGCTGGGGTTGGGTAAGTGACCCAAAACACAGGTTTTCCCTCCCACGGGGATGGTTTTGAGAACAACTTGATGGTACTGAGATAATGAGCTATCCTCTGATAAAAATGAATTATTGAGCGCTTAAAAATAAAGAAACCCTGCCAAATGACTGACCTCAAAACATTTTTCTTTCTTTGCCTGGTGAAGCAGGCTGGCCATTCCGGGAAGCAGAACTGGAAAGATGAAAGTTTCCAAATATTCTTTGGGGGGACCTAGAACAAACAAAGAAAACTTCCCAGTGCAAATCTCAAATGGTTCAAGTTGATCTGGGAGAAATGATTACTTCTGAGGCAGAAAAAGGTACTATCAGTTTAATAACATGACCTTAAATGATACATTTTGCTCCACATTGCAGAGTTGGGCTGAATTACTAAGGCAACTTAAATGTCTCTCTGAGCTCTGTGGTCTGTAGTCTGGGGAGGATATAGGTAGGGTCCAACACAAGGCCAATGTGGCCAGGAGGACAAAAGCAAGGCAAATAGTATAGTGGATAGGGCCTGTGGCCACAGTGATGCTGTCAATGGTTGGACCGGGCCCAAAGCAGCCTATCAGAAGGCCAAGAACAAACCAAAAGGAGAGAAGGGCCAGAGAACTGAGACTCAGATCTGCAGCCTACACCTCTGGCTTCCACATACACACAACAAGGCAGCATGATGTTTTCTTCTACTTTTCACATTTGTTTACCCTTCACTCATGTAGGATCAAAGTAGGTTCATTGTCACTTATTACCTTTACTACATTTTAACCTGAAAGATAAATCAGTGGAATAAAGGATACTTTTCTTAAAAATAAAAATTAAAACAAGAACACATTCTTTCTCATTTATGTATTTGTCCACTTCCATCCCCACTCCACAAAAGATGAAATTTTACTTCCTTACTTACATGTTTTTGGATCAGTTGTTTCTGGTTTATCTTCAGGACAGGGCTTCTGTGGGACCATGGGGAATTGGGGAACTGGAAAATACTGCTCTACATTGAGGCCATGGGAAAGCATTTCCTCCAATGGTGAAACCTGGTGGTTGGTAGGGGAGGGGAATCAATTCATGTAAATAGTATAAATAATTGTATTTTCTCTTATAAACTTCCAAAGGAATAAAATTCTTTTTTTTTTTATTGAGACAGAGTCTCATATGTCACCCTCAGTAGAGTGCTGTGGTGTCACAGCTCACAGCAACCTCAAACTCTTGGGCATAAGCGATTCTCTTGCCTCAGCCTCCCAAGTAGCTGGTATTATAGGTGCCCCTCACAATGCCTGGCTATTTTTTTGTTGTTATTGTAGTTGTCATTGTTGTTTAGCAGGCCCAGTGCATGTGGCCAGCACCTTAGCTGCTGAGCTATGGATGGTGAGCCAAAGGAATAAAATTCTGTATCAGACTTTAAGGGAACACACTGAATTTAAATCTTTCCCCCTAAGACACCTATGAATGACAATCAAGGAACAAAACCCTAATAGAGAAAAGAATCAGAGGACCATCTGTGGATGCGAGATTTGCAAACATATCCAAAAGAAACAGGGGTGAAGCCTATTTTTGATAAATGAGAGGGGAAATGAGCCATAGGAGGAAACTGTCCCAGAGCACAGATGTTCTTCTTCCCACCAAAATCCCGAAAGGGTTCAATATTCAGAGTTGACAGGCATTACAGGGCAGGAAAGACAAAAGAGAGATATTCAGAGTGTTAAGTGGCAATCTGACTGGCCTCCACTGGACTGCTGCCCACACTCCCCACCCACCTCTGCTTCGGCCCCCTCAGTACTCATGAAGCTGTGTTCGCACCAGCATTTTACATTCAGTTCCCCCTCCTTTCCAATGACTCTTCTGTAAACAAATGAAACAAACAACCCTGGGAAGGAGCAGTACTATTTAGAACTGTTAATATATAGGATACCATGTTGGTAGCCAAAACAAAAACAACTGATTTGGAGAGACTCCCTGCCCAATCCTAAAATACAAGATGTCCCCACAGTGACTCATAAAGTTGTCATACCTAGGCTACATCAGGAAAATGAAACTGTAGCCTTTACTTATAAAATATTCATTGCAAAATTTTAAACAATATTTACAAAATATTCTGTACCTGTTGGCTACCTCTTCATAAAATTTTGTAACGAATATTTTCTAAATAAAGGTACATTTAGCTACAATTTCCCATTTTTGCTGTGTATCGGGTGACTTTATGGGTCACTTTAGGGACATGCCATACTGACTCTTTGCCTGCTCACCCTGAAGAAAAGTCTTCCAGTGAACATTGTTCATGAGCTCCCAGTCAGCACTTTTCTGTTCATATAAAAGATCCACTCAGAAAACAAAGCCACATGTACAGCAGTAGAAGAAAGCTACACCAGCTGTGATGGTTAATTTTAGGTGTCAACCTGACTAGATTGAGGGATAGCTGGTAAAACATCATAAAACTAATCCTATGAGTTAGTTAAGGATTGTCTATCCCATTTAATAGATGAGGAAACTATGGCTTAAAGAAGTCATGTGATGCCCTCTCAGTCACACCATCAGTAGCAGATTTAGGCTTGGCCCCAAGTTTCTGGTACTTTTATGGTCCTAGCTCCAGGGCCTTCCCTTAGACACCTTCCTTCAGTCATTCACTGGCCACCAGTGTTATTATTTAAAAGCCTCTTATTTAAGTGGAGGCCTGGGCAATACTCACCGTAATCACAGCTTCTTCTTTGACTTTATATCCTTCTGGAAAGGGAGGCTGCTCAGCGTCATACTCTTAAAGAGAAGGGGGAAAAATCCTCAATTCCATACTTCATTGCAGTTTGTGATATAATGTCCTTTTCTTTGAATAAAACACTCTTACATTTTATTTTGGTTGGAGGTATGCAGAAAGGAAAAACAAAAACAAAAACTGGCCCTTACAGGTTAATAATTAATGTGAACTATCTTAGTTAAAACAGGTAAGAGATGGATGGTCTCTTACGTGAAAGATTCAAGGCTGAGACTCTTTCCCAAAAGACACAACCTCAGATTACACCCCAATATTATGACAACTACAAGGAATAAAGTGAGAAGAATAAGGAGTGTGGTTAAGAAAAGACGCCAACAGCATACATGAAGGATGGACTAATGCAAACAATAGTCCACACAGGTTCTATAGGGAAGGAACAACTGTGGCTCAGACAGGGACAGAAAATGCTTATGAGCTGTATTAGCTACATGCCTAAAACAAAGCCTGCTAAAAATATTTCTGGAAAGAGCAATTGCATAATCACTTGCAGTTATGAGGAAAAATAAATTTCTGGGCAAGATGGTATTGATGGAATATAGCTATAGTAGACACAAATTTTATTCCATTACCAGTTTCGTAATCAGGTAGCAGAGCCTCAGCCTCTCAACCTTTTTTTTTTCAACTCCTAAAAATCAGACTGAGGACAAATACATCAGGCTTATAAGCAACTATGATTTCCAATACCAGTTGTATTAGTTTTCTGTTGAGTGATGTAAAGCAGGATGAATTTATTTACTTATTTATTTATTTATTTAGAGATAAGAGTGTTACTATGCTGCCCTCAGGCCCTTGATAAGGTGCCATGACATCGTAGCAGCTCACAGCAACCTCAAACTCTTGGGCTTAAGCCATATTCTTGCCTCGGCCTCCCAAGTTGCTGGGACTACAGGCACCTGCCATGATGCCCGGCTATTTTTTTGTCATAGTTGTTATTGTTTGGCAGGCCAGGTCTGGGTTCAAACCCACCAGCCCTGGTATATGTGGCCACCACTGAGCCACAGGATGAATTTATTATCTCACAATTGCCTTGAGTCAAGAGTCTGGCAATGGAAAAGGATTTCGTCTGGCTGAATTCAAGCCAACAGCCATGGCTGTGATCTTATCAGAGGGTTGGAGTCCTTTTCCAAGCTCATCCATTGTTGGCAGAATTCATTTTCTTTGGATATGAAGTCCTTGTTATCTTGTTGGTTGTCAATTGAGAACAGCTTCTACAGGCAACCCTTAGGTCCTTGCCATGGTCAACACCCAACATGGTTCTGCTACTTCAAGGCAAATAGGAAAGTTACTTATGCTTGAATCTCTCTGACTTCTTTTAAGGGCTCACCTGATTAGTTCAGGCCCACCCACAATGATCTCCCTAATTTAAGTCAACTGAATGAAAACTGTATATGCATTGAGAAAACTTTTTCTCAACAATGCCTGGAATTGTGTTTGACTGAACAACAGAGAAGTGTGTGCACTAGGTGTCAAGAGTCTTGGGGGCTGTGGTAGAATTTTGCCCACCATATCCAATGTAGCTCCACCACTTTTATTTTTTCCCCTCAGGTGAGTATGTGTATTCATCCTTTCTCCACTGTCTCAAAAATCATTGATATTGTGTGAAAAACTGGGTTTAAAGTACAAACATTTATACCTTTGGTTACAAAAGCAAGACATACTAAATGAAAGAAAATTTCAAATAATACAGAAACGTCTTATGTAGAAAGTCACACGATATTCTCATTGTACTTAATAATATATGTATATATATAGTATATATTTGTTTACTTTAAATCTCCCAGACTAGGTCAACTTGCCTGAGCATAGAATCTCAGAGGACTGTATCCTTTCTCTTCATAACTCGTACTAGTTTTCCCTATTTAAGGTTTGTAAAAATTAATGACTATATTTTCTGACTCTATGTTTTGTGAGGAAAGTGCCTGGTTCTGTTTGAGCTCACCACTAAATCCCCAAAGAATATTTGCTGAATGAACAAAATAAATAGTATAGCAAGTTGCTTCTCTTTATTTAGTCATTCATATTTGCTGAGAGCCTATTATGTACCAAAAAGAATTCTAGGTGTTGAATCTTGGACTTCTTTCAATGGTGCTGCATATGTGATATGCCACCTTGATTTAACCACTGTACTCTTAGTGGACATTTGTTTCCAATGTTTCATTATTACAAAAAATGTTGCAATGAGCACATTTATGTATATATATGTGTACACAAATTATGTAATAGTTATGATGTATCATTGACCCAAATGTAGGTGTTGTATAGTATTAATTCTTAGATGTGAATTTTTTCTGTCAAAGGAGAGAACAATGTAAAATTTCGGCCAAATTGCCATATGTACTCCTAATAGTGAAAGTCTGCCTTTTTCTTGAGAGTAAAATCAATCTAATACATGTACATATTTAAAATGATATTTAACTTTCACTTTTTTTTTTTTTTTGCAGTTTTTGGCCGGGGATGGGTTTGAACCGTTCACCTCCAGCATATGGGGCTGGCACCCTACTCTTTTGAGCCACAGGTGCCACTATTTCACTTCTATTTCTTTAATTACTACTTGCCATTTATATTTTTTCCAGTGAAATTGCTGAGTTTACTTAAATTTCATAGAAAATATACAAACTTCTTCATCATGTAACTATAAAAGATATGTAGTTGGCCAGGGATGGTGGCGCCCACCTGTAATCCCAGCACTTTGGGAGACTGGGCAGGAGGCTTGCTTTGGGCCAGGACTTTGAGATCAGCCTGGGCAACGTACTGAGACCCTATCACTACAAAAAATAAAAAAAATTATTCAGGCACAGTGGCACATACCTGTAATCCCAGCACTTTGGGAGACTGGGCAGGAGGCTTGCTTTGGGCCAGGAGTTTGAGACCAGCCAGGGCAATGTACTGAGACCCTATCACTACAAAAAATAAAAAAATTATTTAACCACGGTGGCACATGCCTGTAGTCCCAATTACTTGGGCAGCTGAGGTAGGAGGGTTGCTTGAGGCCAGTAGTTGGAGGTTACAAGGTTGCAGTGAGCTATGGTAACACCACTATTGAATTCCAGCATTGGGGAAAGAGCAAAAATCCTGTCTCAAAAAGAAAAAAAAAAAAAAAAAAAGGGGGGAAAAAAGGTAAGATATATAGTTGAATTGTTCTCTGATGTGTTTGTTACTTAAAGCCTCAATAATATTTGAAAATTTGACATTTGAGAATTTGTCAGTTTCACCTTGTGATTTCAATTTGAAATATATAATTGATTACAGACTGGTACTGTTACATTGAAAGGCGTTAAGAGAATTTGATTAAGTTTATAAAGAGTATTGAACTCTGCAAACTTTATTTACCATAGTTTAATTAGATTTCTAAAAGTTGCTTCAGTGCTTAGAAAAATTTGTCTGCTCTGTTCTGCATTAGACGTGCTTAAGAAAATCAGGTATGTCAAATTTATAAATGTTTACAATCTTTCAATTAGTGAAGCTTATAAATAAGATTAATTGATTAGGGCAATTAATGTTATATGCATGATAAATGAACATTAATCTAAGAACAAGTGAAAGTGAATGTTCACTTAATACATCAAAGGCAATATTCTGCAAGAGAGCCAGAGCAGAATGAGCCAGCAGAAGAAGGCTGGAATCCAGTTGGCAAAGTGGAGTCCTTTTACCAAAATTAGAACCTCTCCCTTCCATACTTCTGGCATGTGAGAATTTAATGTCTTTATTGTTTAGGCCATTCATTAGGAGTTGGACTTTCAGTTATTTGCAGCTGAATGTGTTTCTAATGGAAATATCAATTAAAATACAACATTTCCCACAGTAGCGTCTTGGGAGGTGATGGACCAGGAAGGTGAAGAAGCTGGAAGTAAATCTGATGAACATTTGGTGGGCATATGCTATGGCGAGGGGTTGTCTAAGATTGCTGGAGAGCCAAATGAATAAGGCAGAAGAGCTTATGTTCTTTTGAGGCAGTGACTAGTAAGCCAAGGGTTATGAATTATTGCAAAAGTGCTGCACCCAGAGCTCTAGAAACAGTGAAGAGAAAGTGCTTTGAACTTGGCCTGCAGAATTATAGAAGGTTTTCCAGAAGAAGGGCCACTTGGACTGAATCTTTAGAGACAAAGAGATGAGAAGAAAGCAGAGATGTTCCAGTAAGAGGCAAAGCTTATACAAGTCATGGAGGAGAGGAATAGCATAGTGCACTGGGGTAAGAGTTTTGTGTAACTCAAAAGTACAGGATAGAACAGTGATCCCATGCCTTGTACCTTTTCTGGAGTGTGTGTGTAAAATTAAGAGCCAATGGACTTACCTCTGACGAGTGAGTCATTAGGTCAGGGAGGACAGAGCTAAGAAATCTGCATCTTAACAAGTATTCCAGCCAAATGGGGCGGCTCACACCTGTAATCCTAGCACTCTGGAAGGCCAAGGCAGTAGTTTAAGATAGTCTGAGCAAGACCCCATCTCTGCTAGTAGAAAAATTAGCTGGGCATGGTGGCAGGCGCTTATAGTCCCAGGGACATGAGAGGCGGAGGCAGGAAGATCACTTGAGCCCAGAATTAGATTGCTATGAGGTAGGGTGAGGCCATGGCACTCTAGTCCAGGTGACAGAACAAGACTCTGTTTAAAAAAAAACCCAAGTATGAAGAAGATTTTGATATAGGTACTTCCCGTCTACACTTTGAAGCATGCTCGTAGCTCACTTAAGGGCTTGGGACCTTAGTGTAAAAGAGACCTGAGTGTAATTCAGTTCTGCCACTTTCTTTGGACAAGTTTCCTAACCTAAGCCTCAATTTCCTTATCTGTGCAACAGGCAAAATCCTTACCGAGCTGCGGAGGCTTAAATTAAGAAGTAATGCAATTAGCAGTGTCTGGTACATAAAGAACAGTTTGATAAATATTTGCCATTAGGAGGATTTGGGCCAATGTTATGTAAGAATAGTAAACAGGAATCAGATCATGTAAAGGGCTTAAGAGTTAAGCTAAGGAGTTTATCATGAAAGCTATCAAAATAATTGTAGAGGGGTTACTGAGTGGTAAGG
The DNA here is from genome assembly GCA_963573935.1 of Arctocebus calabarensis. Lineage (NCBI taxonomy): Eukaryota > Metazoa > Chordata > Mammalia > Primates > Lorisidae > Arctocebus > Arctocebus calabarensis. Next base: position 27,947 of record CAUYON010076738.1, read on the forward strand.
GCTTGATCTAAGTGGCAGGCATGAGGACTGGGAAAGGTGGAAAGTTGGGGCAAGGTGGTGATGCTAAACAGGTAGGTTCTCTAATTATTGGCAAATTGGCATGGGGATCACAGTTAAAGGGAAGACCAGGCAGCTGAGTGAAGTAACATTTATTTGGCAGAGAGAGCTGTTTGTGTCTAGAATGCCTGTAGTCATGCCTGTCCCAGGATTCAAAACAGTTCCCCACACTGGTAAATATAGGTCGTCTGGATGTATAAGAATAATTTCTTTAGAGAAACAAGGTAACGCTAGTCTGCACTGAGTTGATAAAGGAGTGGGAATCAAAGTGGTATAAATAAGAGCAGCATGTTTCTTCCAGAACCTGGTTTTGAGAGAAGAGTGATAGCAACTAGAAGAGGAAAGGGGTTAAGGTCAGCATTATTCCTGAAATGACATTCCTGAGAGTGTTTGGAAGGAAAAGCCAAAGGAGAAGTTAAAGATCTAGGAGAGGAGAGTGACACTGCAGGATCCTAAGATAACAAGAGCACAACAGGGGCTGAGAGGTGTATAACTGGGGTGAATACTTCTTCCATGTGAACAGATGTAAGTGTTGGTATAAGGACACTGCAGAATTCCCTCCCCACTCCTGATCGCCTAACTCTTCTAGTGAATGCCTCCTGTTTTTGAGGAGAGAGTTAAACACGTGGACGAGTAGACGTGGGCAATAGGAGAAGGCACTGATGGATGTGGATTGCTGAGCAGTGCTGAGAGCCAGCTGGGATCATTTTTCTCTGCCTTGCTTAGTTGCCATGCTGGAGAAACAAGCACTGATTCAGAAGTGATCGTGTCAGTATTTGGAAGGTGGGATTGGTGGAGGGATCAGATTTTTACAATAGCATTGAGAGCTGAAGCCAGAGAGTGTTTGATTAACTTATGTGATGAACCAAAGACAATAATAAGGACGTTGCTGAGAGTAATCATAATAGTATCAAAATAAAAAACTGTAAGTTCCAAATACCTTGACTCAATCTTGGTTAAAACCATAGTTAACCATGAGTCACAAGCTACTACAAATTTCATTTAGAAGCCCTGATGGGAAAGAAGCTTATTGGTACTAATACAAGTGCTAGTGCTTCTGGGAATACAAACCTCTTTTTTTTTTCCCCAAACCTCTTAATTGTCACTGGAGAGGTGATGAAAAAAACTGAAAAACACTTATAAATAAGTTATCATAGAAGAAGGTACCCCCACATACAAACAAAAGAGCTCTACTCAGGTACATTAAAGGTTATGTTGGTTGGGTGCAGTGGCTCATGCCTGTAATCCTAGTACTCTGGGAATCCCAGGCGGGTGGATTGCTTAAGCTCACAGGTTCAAGACCAGCCTGAGCCAGAGACTGGTCTCCAAAAAAACAGCTGGGCATTGTGGTAGGCGCCTGTAATTCCAGCTACTCAAGAGGCTAATGCAAGAAAATCGCTTGAGCCCAAGAGTTTGAGGTTCCTGCAAGCTACGATGCCACAGGACTCTACCCAGGGCGTCAAAGTGAGACTGTCTTAAATAAATAATAATAAAATAAAAATAAAGGTCATGTTTTAAGTTATTCACCAAATTTGTATTCTGTTCTTATGAAATTGAATTTTGGTGGGTCCATTTTCTATAATTTGTTTTTTATATGCAGATAGTCTAACAGCGGTTCTTAACCTGTGGGTAGCAACCCACAGGAACTGTGGTATTAGGAAAGTGGAGAACCACTGGTCTAATAGAATAATATTTAACCTCAAATATAGGATTACCACAAAGCCTATTTTTTGATGTTCATTGTGAGAAATTGAGTTTACTCACTATGTGTTTGTTATACAAACTCCACTTGCTACATGTTTAAGAATTGAGTTTATTCACCTATTTTAAAACAACCATCCTAGTGCCCGTGTGTATAATCTGTCAGTGTTGACCTCACTGACTTCCTTTGCTAACTATCATTGTATAAGTGGTGTCAATTCACTTGCTTTTCAGACAGCATCGAAACCCTTTGCCTTTGTTTTCTCCCCGTATTGACCAAAATAAATTGACCAAATTTAATTGACCAAAATGAATTAACTGCAAAACACAACACAAAGCATGTTTGCCAACAATAATGAGCATTTATTGACTATTTTCTAAATGCCAGGCACCGTGCTAAGCACCTTTGCATACATTATATTATCTGGTCCTCACAACATCCCTGTGAGATAGGTATAATTATCCCCTTCTTACAAATGAGGCTGAACAACTTCCTCAACATCACCCCACTGGTAAATCGACTCGTAAAGAGCTGTTTAGCTTGGTGAAGCAAAAGCTCTGGGGAAAAAAACAACCATAGTAACTACCTTCAAATATTTGAGCAGATTCTTTGTAGTAGAGTGATTAGTTCCTTGGGTCATAGCACCAAAGGGTAAGACCTAAGGCTGAAAGTTACAATGAGAATATTCAAACTGAAACAGGGGCAGCTCCTGTGACTCAGTGAAGAGGGTACTGGCCCCATTCGCCGAGGGTGGTGGGTTCAAACCCGGCCCCAGCCAAACTGCAACAAAAAAATAGATGGGCATTGTAGTGGGTGCCTATAGTCCAAGCTACTTGGGAGGCTAAGGCAAGAGAATCACGTAAGCCCAAGAACTGGAGGTTGCTGTGAGCTGTGATGCAATAGCACTCTACTGAGGGTTACAAAGTGAGACTCTTTAAAAAAAAAAAAAAGAAAGAAAATGAAACACTTTTCTAGTGCAATATAATGCTGAAGAAAGAATTTACACACAGGATGGGCTTGAAATACATGGCCTTTATGTGTATCTACCAACTATGAGCTTACTATTCTTTTTCTTCATTTCTTTCACCTGGTTGCTCTCTTTCTCTCTCTGTGATATACTGATGCATCATTTATTTTTCCATTCAGTAAACATTTACTGAGCTACACTGTCCAATACAGTAGCCACTAGCACATGTGGCTATTTAAATTTACTAAAATTAAATAAGAAATTCTCTTCCTCAAATGCACTAACCATGTTCTAAATGCTAAAAAACCACATGTGGTTAGTGGTTAGTATATCTAACAGAACAGATTACTGAAAGTTCCACTGGACAGCACTTCAGTCAGTTGAGGTAGTGATGGTGGCCACAAGATCAAAACATCTGAGTCATTGACTCTGAGTTTACCATCCTCAGGTAGAGGAAAAAAAAAACCACCCCACCATTCAACATTATTCATTAAGAACACTTACTCAGCTCTTGCTGCCAATCAGGCAGTTTGCTATGCACTTTCTACAGCTGTGTAGTTCCAACCTCCTAAAACCATGAAATAGATGCCTTTATCACTCCCACCTTACAGAGAGTCTAAATACATAAATTGTCCCACAGAGGTGAAGAGCACTGTAGAGCCTCATGACCAAGTGTTTAAAACGCCTGAAAACCGGCGTTTTAAACAAAGTGCCCATTTCAGCCCCAGCGTTCCTCCCTCACCACTAAATGAGGTTTAAGAATCTCTAGTTCACACCACATGACTCTCTTTAGTCTGCTTTCCCCCAGGGGTTGGAGACCGCCCTGAGCGTCTGTCTCCCTATGCCTAAGATGCGGAGGCCTGCAGGCCCGCAGCTGGGCAGCCCGTCAGCCTGGCGCATCAGCCGCCTGGCGAACAGTGGGCACTCCGAAAACGCGGACCCTCCCGGTTGCCCGGGTCCCGCCCCTCCGGTGGCGGCAGCCTACCCTCGCAGATCTGCTCCCACAGGCTCTTGCCCGGGGGCTCGGCGACGTGCCCCAGCGAGACAATCAGGGACTCAGGGGACGCGGTGAGCACTGGCGTCCCGGTGAACGACGAGTTCCCCGACAAAATCCCCTGTTTTGTAGTAATATAGGATATCATATTGCTCAGACTGAGCAAGGTCTGTTTCAAGAATCTGGGAGCATTTAATTTGGGTGCATAACTATTTCAAATTGAAACATCTTGTTGTATTTTTCCCCTTGACCCATATAAAGTGACCATCTTTTTTTTTTTTTTTACTTTAGTTGCTTTAAATCCGCATGTATCTGAAAATAAGATTGCAAATCCTGTTTTTTTCTGAATTCCATTTGCCTGAAAAATTGTCCTCCAACCCTTAACTTGGAGTTTTAATTTGTCTTTTGAAGCTAGGTTTGTTTCCTGTAGACAGTAAATGGATGACTTGTGTTTTTTAATCTAGTCAGCTGATCTGTGCCTCTTCAGTGGGGAATTCAAGCCATAGACATTTGGAATTGAATAGAAAACCAGGAAATGAAACTAATATCTTATAATCTTTGATAAACCAAACAACAACATACCTTTGGGGAAAGACTTCTATAAATGGTGCTGGGAGAACTGGATATCCATATGTAAAAGACTGAAACTAGACCTACACCTTTCTCTTCTCACAAAAATTGATTCAAGATGGATAAAGGACTTAAATTTAAGGCATGAAACTATTAAAATCCTCAAAGAAAGCATAGGAAAATAACTAGAAGATATTGGCCTGGGGAAAGACTTAATGAAGAAGACTGCCCTGGCAATTGCAACAATAAAAATAAACAAATGGACTTAATTTAACTGAAAAGCTTCTGTATAGCTAAGGAGAAAACAACAAAAGCAAATCAACAACCTATACAATGGGAAAAGATATTTGCATATTTTGAATCAGATAAAAGCTTAATAACTAGGATCTATCAAGAACTCAAATTAATCCACATGAAAAAATGTAAGGGTGATTTGTGGTTCATATCCAATACCAATAGCAGCATGTCCTCTGAGGAAAGGGACAGATACCCCATGGGAATACAAGAAGTTCCCTTTGAGGATTCCAAATATGACCCTGAGAAACAAGGTGACTGGTAGCATAAACATTTTCTAACCTGTATCCTGGAAGGTTTATGGTGATACAAGAAAAGTTCTATGAATTATTCTTGCTGAGCCACAGGTGCCCCCCCTATGAATTATTCTAAATTGCCTACTATTACCAGGAGCAAAATGATAGCCCCTTAGCTTTTCTTGAGTAGCATAAGGAGGTGATGAGAAAATACATTATGTTGACACCCAAATCCTTTAAGAACCAGATTACTTTAAAAGATAAATTTAACATTAAGATATTCCCAGGCATTTGAAGAAAACTCCAGAAATTGTCTCTAGGCCTGGCTCATAACGTAGAGAATCTTCTTAAAAGTACCACAGCCATCTTTTATAATTGTGTTCAGGAAGAAGAGTAGAAAATAGAAAGAAGGAATAAAAAAAGAATGATGGCCCTAGTAATGGCCCTCTGACACATAGGCACCAGTCAGGGAAGAGGGAAGCCAGAGGAGCTTAGAACAAGTACTTCCAGTGTGGTCAGATTAGCCATTTCAAGAGAGATTGCCACAATTTATTAATCCATTCGTGGGTTGATGGGCATTTGGGCTTCTTCCACGACTTAGCAATTATGAATTGGGCTGCAATAAACATTCGGGTACATATATCTTTATTATGATGTGATTTTTGGTCTTCAGGATATATACCA
>CAUYON010076739.1:0-10311 GCA_963573935.1 Arctocebus calabarensis
CAAAAAAAAAAAAAAAAAAGATTAGGGTACAGAATCAAAATATTTATAATGAAATTCTATTTCAGAAAAACATTATGTTAATGTGCTCAGAGAAACATACGACTCCAACTAAAAGATGAAGACTGTCAGACTGGATTAGAAAACCTTTATGTGTAGATAAAAGTCTGAAAAAATACATGTCAAGAACATTAACAGTGACTACCTGGAGTTAATGGAATTGTAAGTGAACATTATTTTCTTCTTTGTATTTAAAAAAGTGGACAGACCCGGGTTGGTGGGGGACGGTGGCAGACAGTGGCAGACGGTGGCAGACGGTGGCAGATGGTGGCAGTTCCATTATGCTTCTTTGGGCCAGGCTTGGGCCCACGGCTGTCTAGGTCACCACAAATGTCACAATTATTTCTTTGGGTGCAGGTTCTTTGCCAGCAGCAGGAGGCGGTGTCAGGTGGAGGGGTCGGTAGGGAAATCCCTTGGTGGAGAGAGGGTGTCAGAGAAAGGCAGCTCCTGTGGCTCATTGCCGCGACACCTGGAGGGAGAATGCCATCAATTCAGGGGAGGATAAATGTTCTGCACCACTTCCCCCTCCCATTTCCCCGTATTTTCCCTTTTCCTTTTTGTTTTTTTTTATGAGACAGAGCCTCAAGCTGTCACCCTGGATAGAGTGCTATGGCATCAAAGCTCACACCAACCTACAATTCCTGAGGGCTCCAGCAAGTCTCCTGCCTCTGCCTCCCAAGTAGCTGGGACTACATGTGCCCGCCACAATGCCCAGCCATTTTTTGGTTGCAGTCGTCATTGTTGTTTGGCAGGCCCGGGCTGGATTCGAACCCGCCGGCTCAGGTGTACGTAGCTGGCGCCTTAGCCCGCTGAGCCACAGGCACCGAGCCTTTTCCCTTTTCCTTATACTTCATCTCATTAAAAAATTTCAAATGTGATTATAAAAGCAAACGTGTTTATTGTAGAAATTTTGGAATATACAGGGAAGAATAAAGATAAAAGTCAAAGTCACCTATAACACATTGACTCAGTTGGCACAGAGACTCTGCACCCCCAGATCCTGGGCATAGAGTGATGGACGAGGGACCCCACTCAACATCCCACTCTCTAGTTGTGTTCAGGTGGAGGACTCCTAGTGGCAGAGAGAGGATGAGTGGGGAAATCAGGGTCACCAAGATTCCCTTTCTTATAACAATAGCAATAATGGTAGCTTTGGGTCTTTATACTTGCTGGGTCTTTACTGTGTGCTAAATGACTCTGACACATTGTCTCCTGTAATCCGCACAAAGTCCATAAGAGGTAGGATCCATATCAGCACCCCCATTTTACAGCTAGGGCCAGGGACCACGAGAGGGCAGCAGAGTCCTGCACTGGCGATCTGCTCTGTCCCTGGCGGACTGCGGGCTGCGTGCAGCTGTCCTCAATCAAAACCTGAACCTCTGGTGGCCAAGAATAGCAAGGGGCTGTCATTCACGTGGGTATGCACCTTCCCAGGGTTTCGAAAGCCCCTCACGTCATCCCTGTCATTTCATAATCCTGCCCACAGAGTACTTTTTCCATCTTCCTCAAACGGGGCTGCTCTTGGCCAGCAAGCCGGGTTTGTAGACACATATTCCTGTGGACCGCATGTTAGGTGCTGAGCTGAGTGCTGGGGCTACTGAGATTAAAACAAACAAACAAAATCAAAATACCAGAAAAGCCAGGCCCTACCCCCAGGGGAGTCTGGCCCCTAAATTGATATCAGAGGCACACCCTGCCAAGTGCAGTAATAGTTTGAGATTCAGAGATAGCACAGAGTGGGAGGAAGAGGGGTGGAATTATAAGTCAGGATTTGGCTGACAGGTGGCCCAAGGCAAGTGCCTGTCCACAGGTGCCATCTTCCATGTGACCCGAGGCAGGGAAAGAGGCTGAGAACTCTGGTCTAGAAGGATGTTGGGTAAAAGATCCAGGTTGAAAAATATTAGATGCTGAGAGAACATCAAATGTTCTAGAAGTTATGGGATTAGCTCTCTAAATCCTGGGGTGGGGTGTGGGTTGGAAGAGCTGATGCTGACTCAACCTGGACTCTGGAAGCTGGTGAGAGATGGGAGGGTGCAGGCTTAGGAGGTTGTTCTGAGGTTCAGTGTCAAAGTCAATGGGCTTCAGGACTGGAAAAGACAGCGGGAAGGAGACAGCTTTGCGTGTCCCCTCCGGGCTGGGCCCAGAAGAACTTGGACCAGCCTAGAGACTTTCTTCTCTGAAGATGTGGACTGAGGCTCTCAGGCTCTTCTCAGTTAGGGTTATTCCAGCGGGATTCCAGGTCTCTTCCCAGCCACATAACTTCCCTCTTCACTGAAGGTGTGAAATAGGCCTGGCCAGGTGAGGTAACTCCTGGAGTTACTCCTTGGGCTCATTCATGGCTGACAACCTGTGTGGTCTCTGTAGCTCTGCCCTCTTCTGAGATCAGCCCAGAAGGGAGTGGGATTGGAAGGGGAAGTGGGGACCCTGCCGCAGCTCTACCTGCCCCCTGCAGCCCAGTAGCCTTTGGTTGTGCCCACCCCGCAGGCACCGTGGACACATCCTGTGTTGCATGGGACACTTTTGCCTTGCCACCTTTTTTTTTTTTTTTGTAGAGACAGAGTCTCACTTTATCACCCTTGGTAGAGTGCTGTGACGTCACACAGCTCACAGCAACCTCCAACTCTTGGACTCAGGTGATTCTCTTGCCTCAGCCTCTCGAGTAGCTGGGACTACAGGCGCCCGCCACAACACCCGGCTATTTTTCTGTTTTGCAGTTTGGCTGAGGCCTGGTTTGAACCCGCCACCTTCGGTATCTAGGGCTAGCGCCCTATTCGATAAGCCACAGGCACCGCCCCCTCAAGTTGTTATTATTTTTTTTTAGAGACAGAGTTTATTTTGTTGTCCTCGGTAGAGTACTGCAGCATCACAGCTCACAGCAACCTCCAACTCCTAGGCCTCGGTGATTCTCTTGCCTCAGCCTCCCGAGTAGCCGGGACTACAGGCCTTGCCAACTTTTAATTTTATTCCCAGGCAATTTCCCCCTGGTTGGTGATGTTAGGCAGCTATTCTCACACTTTTTCCCTGCAGCAGGACCAAGGATGAGGGAGAGAGAAGGGACTCAGGCCTGGGACTAAGCATGCGGTGCCACTTCCGACCCCAACCCAAACTTTCTTTTTTTTTTTTTTTTTCAGTTTTTGAACCTACCACCTCCGGCATATGGGGCTGTGTCCTTATCTCTGATTTTTTTCCTTAAAAGTTCACATGCATTTTTGCCCCCTACTTTTTAATGTGTCTTAGCAAGTTTTAGGATAAAAACCATGTTTTTAATGACTTGCAGTTTCATTTAAAATGAGTTACCTGGCTGGTTTATTTTCTGTTCTAAGGTGCTGTCAAAACTATAAGAAACACCAAAGATTTAAAAATGTTTAATATTTTTTTTTTTGAGGAGCAAGAAACATGGCCATATTAAACAAACACATCAATGCATTCAGATTTTAGAAAAATTAAAATATGAATAAAATGCAGCTCTTAGAATGAAGGGGATTATTTTTTATTTTTTATTGTTGGGGATCCATTGAGGGTACAAGAAAGAATGAAGGGGATTCTTGTCGGTAATTTTCATCCTCAAAAAAACCCTTCAGTAGGTTCTCCCTGAACGTGGGATATTTGTCCTTGGCTTCGTGTCCCTGTCATGCAGTAGTGGGGAGCACAGGGTGAAGTAATGCTTGTTGCGAGCTGGCCCTGGGTTTTCCCAGAGAGAATTCTTTGTGGTTACCCAGAATGTTCAGAGGCTGGATTCCCAATTACTTGAAACATCTGGCTAACTAAGGGCTACTCTCAATAGATATTAAACATTTGGAATTAGAAATCTTTCTAAAATATAATCAACAGGTGTTCCATGAATACCTAACAAGGACCTGTTTCTCCATTTTTATATCGTTGTCCCCAGATCATTCATGGAGGCTCACTCTAATGGTTGACAATTTTTTGGAGTTCCTCAAGGCCTTTGTAACTGACAACAGCTTTCTAGAACTGAAAATGAGAGAAGTAAGAGACAGGGTTGGTTGCAAGAAACTAGTCCATTGATGTGCTCTATTTTCTTGCCAAGCACTTTGTCACCTGTCATCTCAGTTGGTTTCTTACAACATTGTGAATATTATTACCATAGATATTTTCATTCGGCAGAGGAGGAAATTGAGGCTCTGAGTGGTTAAGCACCTTGCCTGGCTCTACTGCCTAGAAGTGATGAAGACAACCTCCCCCTCCAAGCTCCCTGGCTCTGGGCCTGTAGGTCTTTCTCTTCCTCATCTGGTTTCCTGGGTGGGGAACACATCTACACAGCTTTGATTTAATTTGTTTCCAGAAGACCAGATTGCTTTTAAAAAAAATTTGTTTTTGTATTTTTCTCCTACACTGAAAGCTAATCCCCCAGATATCTCTAAGACATTGAAAAAAGAAAGAGAGAGAGAGGGAGACCTTTGTGGGTTGCAGGGCTAGGAGTGTGGGTCTATGACACTGGCCTATGAAAGTATATTCAGTCAATTAACTGTTTAAGTCCCAGCATGTATGCTCAGCATGGGGCAAACAAGTCACCAGGATGGCCTTGTGCCTGTGTGTGAACCCCCAAGGGCAGCCCTGGTGACCAGTGTCTGTGGACAACCAAGTCAGGCCTGAGCTCTGCCCCTCCACCTCAGCCTGCCCTTGAGGCCCTCCTGGCCAGGAGTTGATGGACGTGTAGGCTGCCAGGCCATCTGCTGGCACAGCATGTGAGCTCAGCAGGTTACAAGGCCATTGGAGCCCAGGAGGGCTAATGAATCTGTCATGGGGGCAGAGCAGAGGGTGGGGCCTTGGGGGATGTTTCACTGAGAAGGTGACATTTGAGCTGCTGTCCTCCAAAGATCGAGAGGAATTACCCAGGTGGACAAAGGACATTCTTGGCAAACCTCAAGGACTTGGAAGTACATGCAGAGCACATAGATCGTGGTATATGGTATGGAGGGGCATACGTGAGAGAGAGAGAGAGAGGAAGGAGACACCTGTCTGCATTCATCTATCTCTCCTCACTCTCTGGCTTCCCCCTTGACACCCTTCCCAGCACTCCTGGCCCAGGCCTAGGCTCCCCGAGGGCTCGGAGCATCTGTGCTTCCTCTCCACAGTGCTTCCCAGTCCTTGTAGCAGCTCCCTGCTTTGAGTTCTTTCTCTGAAAAAAAAAAAAAAAAAGCTGCCTCTGAATTTGTTCTTCCTAAGCCTGCTCTAAACTTGGCCTCCAGAAGGATAGATACTTGATCTCACCCCATGGCAGGCTCTGGGGTGCTCAGCCCTTGGCTCTCGGAACAGCTGCAGGGATGGTGTTGACTCCAGATGGAAAGTGTCTCGAGAATTCTGACATGACATCACACGGTCAGGACATTGCACAGGCAGTAAGTGATCTGGTGAAACTGTTCCCAGCCTGGCTCTTGTCAAGGGCGGCCCTGAGTGGGGGTCTAATACCCAGGAGTGATCCAGGGACAGGTCTTATGGGGGTCCATGCCTTTTTGAGAGCAGTCTGGAGGCAAATGTCCTTCATTCATTCCCTGTGACTAGAGCTCACAGAGGCCCTGCACTCATGTCACTGGCTACTAGTGGGCCCAGTGTGGACATACAGGGCTCCTCTACCCACCCATCTCTCCTCTCCCAGCCAGGTCTCTACTCCCAAGGGCCACTAAAGCCCTGCATGTGGCCTCTTGTAGCTCAGCCCTCCCACTCCACTGAGCCCATCTGAACCAGGTGAAGAGCTGGGGCTACCCCAGCCGCATACCGGAGGATGAAAGGGGAGCGCCCAGCCACAGCTGACATTGGAACCTGGGCTCGGATCCAGAACTTGTCTTCAAGGCACCATCTGTTGCCTGTGAGAGCTGAGCAAGGACAGAAGGCTGGCAGGGGCTCAGAGGGCAGGGCTGGGAGGGAAGTCACGGGGGCCTTCACAGGGTTTGGAGTTCCCTGGTGAGAGAACCCTCTTTGGTCCCTCTTTTCCTGCCACCATCACCCACTTGGGCAAAGTTTGGACCTGGTGAGACATGGTCAGCTCCCAGCTTAGGCTCCCTTTAGCTTCCTGACATCACAGAGCATCCCATCCCCTTCTGGAGAAGCCAGAGGGCACAGCAGATGGTCTCCAGCCCAGGCAAGTGTCCCTTCCAGGCATCACAGCAGTCACCACAGAATTATGAACTAGGAGTTAGACAGTGGGGACATGCTGTCTGGGGCTGGCACCCTGTCTGGCTCTCTGGCCCCTCTACAGGAGCAGGCCACCCTTAGAACACAGAGCTGGACACAAGTATCCTCTGGGTGGCCCTGGCCCTGGGGACAGGGACATGTTCATAGGGACTGGGGAGTAGGAAGGCTACCTGTGCCCTTGCCTTGGCTGTCCATTCTTGTCACCTGCTACTTTGGAAGGGGCCAGTGGGTTGAAGAGAAAAGAGAAAGAGAAGGTAAGGACATTTGACCATTGGGGAAAAAAGGGTAAGAAGGAGAAGACTGAAAAGGAAGAGAATAATCTGAGAGGGGAGAGAAGAAGAAAGAAAAGGAAGAGAGGTGGGAGAAAGGGTTGGGCTACAAGTGACACAGGCCCTAAAATAAAGCACAGGTCCAAACAAGAAGGAAGTTCCACTTACACAATAGTCATAGGTAGGAGGTCCATGGCTGGTGTGGAAACTCAGGCTCCTTTTCTTTCCACCATTTCTAGGGTGTCACCCTCATCTTCATGACCTAAGTGCCCACCTCCCTAACAGCAGGACAGGGGAAAGGCACCCTCCACTCCACTTTAGGGACTCAAGTGGGAGCTGACCCACCACTTCTCCTGCCTCTTTAGCCAGAATACACTCCCCATAGCTACATTTAGCTGCAAGGGAAGCTGGGAAATGTAATTCTAAGCATCCAGGTGTCCAGAACAAAGACCTCAATGTGAAAGGAGACAATGGATACTGAGGCAGAGGAAATAGGAAGAAAAGCTCTTGGAAGGTAGAGGAGGAGAATAGGCAGGGAAGGAGGGGCGACCCTCTGGAGCAGCTCACACTCTTGCTTGGCCTGACCTCCCAGCACACCTGGCCCTTGCCTCAGTGTGACTGGGTCTAGGGTCTGTCATAGCAAGTCCCTTGAAGACCAGGGGCTCTTCCTCTTCTCCAGAGATCAGTGAACCTGTTACTGGGTCCCAGATCTGAAATGGGATGTGGATTCCCTGATGAGGGTCTCAGGGAAATGATCTGAATGTAACAAAAGGAAAGAAAATGGAGTGCAGGGTTTTACTTTCCTGCTTAGCCAAGGACAGGCTCCTGACTGAGCCTGTGATCATTAAGGAGGATATTATAAGTCATATTGAGTTATATTCTTTGAGGACATAAGGAAGGAAATTGTTTGGTTTTCTTCAAGGTATGGGAAGGTACATAAAACATGTGGGGCAATTACACATATCAGATAAGTTACAGTGGGACACCTGTAATAGAAAACCCACTTAGAATGTTTAATAAGAGCATTAGTCCAGAGAAGGGAAGTTCCAGAAGCAGATAATTCAAAGCACCATGATGTCTGTGTTCTGACTCCATCTCCCAGAAACTCTCTTTTCCTTTTTGTTGTAAGGTGGCAGGCAAACCTCCAAGTATCATGTCTTCCTAAAATTGCTTTCAAAGAAAGTATCCTCCTCACTAGTGTCATTTTATCTGGGAGGAAATCCTTTCCCAGAATCTCTGCACCAGAATCCTTATCTTGGCCAGATTGAGTCAATCTTTATACTTAAACTGATCATTGGTAAGAGAAAATGAGATTACCCTTTCCCATGGGATGGATAGTCTAGCCTGTCATAATTCATTGTTTGGGACCCACCTTCTCTGAGTACATTGTGGCTGGATCTTGAACAAAGACAAATTCTGTTATCAAAGAAATAGGGAGCAATGGCTATTTGTCTGGCCAAGGGCAGATATAAATAATCAATCATAACTCTCTCAGACGGTCATTACCAATCAAACAAAGTTGGCACACGAGATAAAGTATATGTTGTCATCTTGGTCTTAGATAATGGGAAGTCAGAAAGCCATAATAGAGGGCATAACCAGTTATCTTGTTATTGTCCCATGTGGTGACTTTACATGTCTACAAATTCTTTGACACTCTTTCCTGCAAAAGGTGGCAGCTAATTCCTCTCCTCTTGAGTGGCAGCTGGACCTAGTGACTTGTTTCTAGTAAGCAGCAGAGTGATGGTGCATGAATTTTGAGACTATGTCCTAAAAGGCTGGTTCATGATCATCTTGCTCTGTTGAGTCATTTGCTCTGGGAGAGGAAGCCAAAGAGAAGCTCCAGCAGTCCATGAAGACACCTTGTGAGTAGGAACTAAGGACTTCTGCCAAGAGCCACATAAGAGCTATTTGGGAAGTGGGTCTTCTAGTCCCAGTCAAGCCTTCAGATGACTTGCAGCCCCACCTCACATCTTGACTGTAATTTCATGAAATATGCTGATCAGAGACTCAGCTAAACCACTCTTAAATTCTTGACTCACAGGAACTGTGAGATAATAAATGCATATTGTTTGAAGCCCATCAAGTTTGGGGGTAATTTGTTGTGTGGCCAAAACTAGCACTAGGATAAGGGAAATTACATATTTAGAGTATAAAAGTTAGAAGGTGCTTATTCTTAGGGGTAAGAAAGTGCTAGGTCCACACATGACTCTGAGAGGAGTGTCTTCTTAAATTTTGTGCCCTGGGCTCCTCACTTGCCTCACCCTGGGGTCTTGCAGTAGACATACCTGCATACCCCTTTTCTGCCTTCCAACATTATTTGGCTTGTATTTGGGGATCCATGCAGTTCTGAAGAATCTGGCTCCAATTCCAGTTCCAAGGTAGAGCATATGATTAAGCCAGTCAGCACATTCCATTATCTTTGGGTCACAGTGACTGAATCAGTTGTGACATGTGACCCAACCCTGTTCAATCAGAGTAGGTATTGAGTTTTTTCTGGGAATTCCATGACAAATATGATTCTGCCTCTCTGATGTGAACAAGTATAACCATGGGGCCTCGTAGCAGCCTTCATAAAACCTCCAAGGGAAGCTAATTAGGGGTTAAAGGTGATAGCAGGAAACAAAGAAACTGGGTCCTTGGTGATATTGTTCAGCTGCTAAATTAACAACTTCTTGAAACCAGCCTCATCTCTGGACATTTCAGCTCAGTGAGCTAAGAATGTCCCTTTTAAAATGTAAACCAGTTTGAATCTGGTTTTCTGTTACAGCCAAAGGAAAGCACAAATGTGACGTTAAACACACAGAGGAGACCCCCACATCAGTTACTCACACAGATGCTGCCAAGGATCCAGCTGCTTCACACTGTGCAGAATGCATATCCAGATGTTCAGTCAAAGTGTTTGTTTCAGCCAGATGTTTAGTATCTTGTAGGTGGAAGGTTAGCATGAATTAATACTTAAAATGCAAATATCCTTCCCTTTCTCCTACCTGCTGTCCACTGTTGTGGGCCTGGTTCCTGCTCACAAATAACCCTTTGCAGGTGGGCATGCCCCACCCACATCTTTGGCAGGTGCCATGTTTTGTGTCATATAACATCAACTCCCCCTCTTTGTCCCCTTCCTCCATAATAATTTGGGCTGAGGATTGGCATCTAGCCTACAGAGCCAGTGTAGAGGCTGGGCAACAACCCATGTGTCACTTGGCATGAGAGATGTGCTGGGGCAGTTAGTGTCTTTGTCTCTTGAACTGAGCGACCTTGAAGAATGAAGTTACAGGGTAGAGCCACAAAGCAGGGATAGGGCTGTGGTAGACCGTCAAGCAAGCAAAAGTTACATGGGAGCAGAGATGAGGAGCAAGTGAAGGCTACAAGAAAAGAAGAGCTATCCTAGAGTCCAGGGGAAGAACAAACTCCTAGTAATGAGAAGAGGATGGAGTTGATTCACTCCTTGGGAGAAGGAGCGAGCCATTGAGAAAGCATGGAGAGAAATTAGGCTGTGCTATGGGAACAACCCAAAATCCCAGGGAGTGAGCCCAACAAGAGCTGCTGCTGCTGCTGCTTCTTCTTCTTCTTCTTCTTCTTCTTCTTCTTCTTCTTCTTCTTCTTCTTCTTCTTCTTCTTCTTCTTCTTCTTCTTCTTCTTCCTCCTCCTCCTCCTCCTCCTCCTCCTCCTCCTCCTCCTCCTCCTTCTTCTTCTTCTTCTTCCTTCCTCTTCCTCTTCCTCTTCCTCTTCCTCTTCCTCTTCTTCTTCTTCTTCTTCTTCTTCTTCTTCTTCTTCTTCTTCTTCTTCTTTTTCTTCTTCTTTCTTCTTCTCCTCTTTCTCCTTCTCCTCC
>CAUYON010076740.1:0-13852 GCA_963573935.1 Arctocebus calabarensis
ATTAAATACACAAATACTAACAAAAGCTGATGAGCAAAAAAAAAAAAAAAAAAAAAGGTCCATAATTTTGATGGTATGTTACTCATCATATAAGAAAAATTGTCATAACTTAATAATACTATTATTTTTTTAAATTTTTTCTTATCTTTTTTTTAATTTAACATTAAAATTTTGGACCTTTTTTTTTTTTTTTTTTTTTGCTCATCAGCTTTTGTTAGTATTTGTGTATTTAATGTATGTAGCCCAAGACAATTCTTCTTTCACTGTGGCCTAGAGAAGCCAAAAAGTTAGGCATGCCTGGGTTTCTCTTTCACTACCAGATAACTTAGGCCTCTACTATTAGACAGTTCTTATCATCTGCAACATCTTCCCTTACTGCTCTAGAAATAGTGAATGATGTGACATCATAGCTGAGGGTTTAATTGACAGCTTTGTATAATTGCCACAGGTATAATCATACCCAGGCATTATCCAATTTTTTTATTACAAAAATTTGTAGATTCTATGGTTTACATGTGCTTAACTCCATAATCTTCAAGGCTGAAAGTAAACAACAAATTCATTGATTAAACATATGCGTGTACTTACATAATTTGATAATAACAAGGAAAGAAGGGACAGGGAAAGGGAAGGAAGGAAGAGAAAGAGAAAGGGAGGAAAGAAGCAATCTTGACTAATATCACCACTAAACCCTTGATATATTTAATAAATACTCAAGGCTATGTATCTTTGAAACATCTGTAACTCAATACAATTACTACAGTCTCCATCCAGATATTATCCCACAACATTATACTATGTCATAATAACTCAAATTGTAAAGCCAAATCTTTCTTTGTCTGAGTTCCCTATGTACATCTTCATTATTCAGAACACTCTGTATTGCAGATGCACCCACTGGGAACTACCTCTCAGAAAGCAATGAAGACCTCATAGAAGTCTACCAAAAAAAAGAAAATTTGTAAAACCTATTCAGAATATTTTCATTGTCAGGAATTAAATTTTTCTAGTTCATTAGAATCTTTACTTATTATAACATACGGTTACTCTTAGTTATGCTATTACTAATTCACAAGTCTGAAATTTCTAATCCTGAATTCTTTGGAGGTTGTTCTGATACAAAGATAACAACAATGCATCTCAAAGTAATTCTAAAAATTAACCTTTATTGAAATATAAGTGGTGTTTCAAATATCACATGTGAAATGAATTTTTATTCATTTTCATTTTTTTGTTGTTGTTTGAGACAGAGTTTTACTTGGTTGCTCTCAGTAGAGTGCTATAGCATCATAGCTCATAGCAACCTCAGACTCTTGTGCTCAAGTGATTCTCTTGCCTCAGCCTCCAAAATAGCTGGGACTAAAGGCAGTTTCCTTCCAGTCTCAAGCAGGGTACAGTGGTTCACTCCACCTCACTCTGGGAGACTAAGGCGAGTGGATTGCCTGAACTCAGAGTTTCGAGACCAGCCTGAGCAAGAGTGAGACCTCATCTGTAAAAATAGCCGGGCGTTGCCATGGGCGCTTGTAGTCCCAGCTACTTGGGAGGCTGAGACAAAGAGAATCACTTGAGCCCAAGAGTTTGAGGTTGCTGTGAGTTATGATGCCACAGCACTCTACCAAGACAAAGTAAGACTCTGTCTCAGAAAAAATAAAATTAAAAAATAAGACACAGGGTCTCACTTTTGCTCTGGCTGGTCTCAAACTCATGGGCTGTCTCAATCCACCCTCCTCAGCCTCCCAGAGTGCTGGGATTACAGGCATGAGTGAAATGCATTTTTATAGAAGAAAAAAAAGGACATTTAAAATTAACATCATTCACTAGGTATCCACCAAAAAAAAAAAAAAATCATATGTCATGCATATGTCATAGGACATTTGCACTAGAATACTTATCGCAGCTCAATTCACAATAACCAAGATGTGTAATCAACCCAAGTGCCCATCAACACATGAATGTATTAAAAAACTGTGATATATGTATACCATGGAATACTATTCAACCATAAAAAGATGCAGACTTCACATCTTTTGTCTGAACCTGGATGGAGTTGGAGAACATTCTACATAGTAAAATATCACAAGAGTGGAAAAGCAAGTATCCAGTGTACTCAATGCTAACATGAAATGAGGAGATGAATAGATACATGCTCACACAAAAGAAAAACACAATTAAACTCAAATTACAGGGGAGGGGAAAGAAGAGAGAAGAGAAAGGGAAGGAGGGAGGGGTACTCTTGTGCTCTCACCTAACAATCACAAGGATAGGGATAAGGCACACCTCTTGGGTGAGGGATACAACTACATCTTGGACTCTAACAAATGCAAACGATGTAACCTAATCATCTGTACCCTCAGATAAATCTGAAATGTACAAAAGAGAGAAAAAATAATGGAAAAAATAAAATTAACATCATTACCCCTTTCTCCTATCTAGCACTTTAAGAGACTTTCTTTTTCTAGCCTCTACTTAAATATGTGCCATAATATGATTCAAATACATTGAATAACCAAGAATTTAAAAATAAGAGGTAACTTTTATAATAAAAAAAAAATAATGTGGCAAAAGAATCATGCCCCTGTCAAAAACTAGCCCATTCTGTGCTATATCTTTTATTCTTGAACAATGTTCTGTATCCTGTAAAAATCCAAGAAATAGTAAAATAAAATTGTGTTTGAAGGACAAATACTTAAAAAGAATGACCAGATTCATCACAATTTTTCATTTCTCACTCTCTCTCTTCAATTTCTCTCCATTCTCTTTTTTATTTTGTAATTATTGATGTTTCACCATTTTGTATTATCATTTTAAGAAAAGAAGACAAACATCCTAGGATAAATGTCAAACAATGAAATATTATGCCTATTATTAACTTAAATGTTGAACATCAAAATAAAGGAATATTTAATCCTTAAATTTTTTTTTTTTAAAAATTAAGTCTGCCATTAGGTCTCATATGAGAAAACAGGTACAAATTGCACCAATTTATATTTTAAAAGATGCCTTAAAACTTCACCGTTATTAACTAACACTTCTCACCTTTTAAACTTTACTAACCCACACCTATTAGTTTTCCAGTCTACCCACTCACAAGGAAGTTATACATATAAAACAGGGTAATGACATCTCCTCATCAAATCAAATCTCTCCAGCTAAGGTTAGGCATTTTGCATCACTGAACCAGAAACTGTTACAACTGAAAGGAAAGTGAGGCCTGGAGAGTTAAAATGATTTGTTCAAGTTCAAGTTAGTAGCAGAGTTTGGACTAGAACCTACTTCTTCAGACTCCAAAACACCAAAGACGATTTAGGACTAGAATCCAGATCTCCAAACTTCAAAGAATTAAGTGTTAGATAGAAAAGAGAGAAATTCCACTTTTCCTAAAGAACTCACTAAAAATCTATCACTATATACATCAGTGATAAGTATTTTGTGATCACAGTAATTGAAGCTATTGAAGAGCTAATGCAAACAGGATTCTTTAAACACCAATTTATTATTCCCAAATAATTTGAAGAGCTAATGCAAATAGAATTTTTTAAAAAATAATTTGGTTACTCCCAAATAATTAATATATATTTCTGCCATACCTAATATGATTTTTTCCCCTCCTGGATCTATACCTTCTGAATTATATTGACTTAAGGTCAATATTAAAATAAACTGGCATTCCAAAACTCTAGTAAGCAGTAAGTAGACATGATAGTAGAAATAGAGAGGCATGCAGGCTACAAACATGCTGGCTGTCAGGGGAAAACCACCCCAGAATTAGAAAAACGTTGTACCTGATCCTCAGGACACAACCCATACATGTTTGATAGTTAGCTGTAATTACAAGTAAAATGTTTACTCACTTTCTCTACACTCCTGACTTTAAATGGCTAAAACCTCATTTCAAAAGATGAGTACTGGGAATACAGAAAAAGAAAGCAAATGGAAATCAGGTTTTAAAGTCACAACAGCACTCTTGCTAACGGTAAGAGTTTCACATGATCTCTATGAGGTTACAGTGGAGAAAATGAGGAAAGACTTCCTCATGACCATCAGTGAAACCCATGACTACATTCTGCAGACCCAGGACAGATCAACTTAAATCTTCCCCAGGCAACTACTGAAAATGGGGAAAACCTACTGCACTGCCGATGGAACACTTCTGACTTCATAACTGACAACTGGATCTTCTTTTTTTTTTTTTTTTTTTTTTGCACTTTTTGGCTGGGGCTGGGTTTGAACCCACCACCTCCGTATATGGGGTTGGCGCCCTACTCCTTTGAGCCACGGGCGCCACCCCGACAACTGCATCGTTTTAACACTCATTAAACTTAAAGCAAGGAAAGGGAGAGAGAACTAGAAGGGAAGAAAATAAGAAGAAAACAGGGAGGAAAAAGAAAAGAGTAAGAAGGGGTGTTATATTTCAGGAAATTATTGACAAAATCTCATAAAGCAATCTACCAAGGAGCATTCTATACCAAAAAAGTCAAGTTGTTAGTTATAGTTGTTGAAGATGTTGCTATTTGTTTCTAGGCAAAGAGGATTTCACTTTTTAAAATATAATAGTAATCACTATACCATTAGGATGCAGTCTTATTTTCTTTTTATAGTCTATATACTGCATCAAGAGGGATAAAGACTGAAAAGTAGATAAATAAAAACTGAAGGAACCAGGATAAAGCCTTTTGTATGTAATATTAATTTACTTTCTAATTTAAATATCAGTTCCCAGCTATGCAAAGACAAAACAAAATAAATGTTTTCTCCTCCATCAAAAATTTCAACTTCAAGTCAGTAGGTACCAGTGAAAATAGGTTGTCCCAAAAGGCATGGAAACCATCTAAGTAATCAGCACTTGTTTTTAGCAGAAGAAAGGAACAAGTGATTTCACTATATTAAGAAGGAAAATATAGCCACATAAAGACAACCTAAAATAATAATTATTGTTTTTTTTATTGTTATTATCTGTTTCCTGCGCATATGACTCAGCCCAACCATGTGGAATCACACCTCCATTGGTTGTTTTGTCTCTAGCAAAGGAGTCATTTTACTCTAAATTCAGTTTGATGTGCTATCTCCTCCAATCTCAGAAAATATAAGTATTTAAAAGTAAAAATGTTTATTTTACCATAAAATATTAATTTCAAACTCATCAGAAACTGGTACTGTACCTTACAATGAAGAGACAAAAAAGTTCATCAGGACTCTATGGCTGGTTTCAAATGTTGGCAGGAATGTAAATTGATGCTCCCTTTCAGGAAGGCAACTTGGCAACATGCATCAATATCATTAAAAATATTCTTTGAACTAGATATCTAGGAATTTATTCCACATAAATAACCATGTAGGTATTCAAAGGTTTAAATACTAAATATATTCATTAAAGTATTGCTAATGATAGAGAAAAAACAAAAACCACCTAACTGCTCAACAGTTAGTATTAATTTAATAAATATTAAACACACTTAATACTTATTCAACAAATATGTGCTGAATACTTGCTAAGTGACAGGCGTTCTAGATTAGTTAAATAAAAAATATATTCTTAAAGTAAAATACAATGCATAAGTTTGAAAAAATCATATGATCCCAAATTGTTTTTGTAAATTTAGTATAATTCTACTAATCATAAATACGAGAACTTAGTCTATGAAAATTAGGGTGTTTAAAAGATTAATTATACAACTAATGTTGTTGGTTCTTTGTATCCTAACTACATATCACACAACAAAATAAGTTCTAGATGAATTAGAAATACAAGGTTAAAAAAAAACATTATAATAATATTTATGTAAAAATAAATATTTACATAATGTTGGCTGGGAAACCTATTTCTAAAAGTGATACCAAAGGCAGAAATGTAAAAGGAGAAAATTTTAGATTTCATGAGAAAGATTTGACTTTCTAAAAATTTTAATTAAAAGACAAAATGACAAAATTGGAAAAAGTCTGTATCGCCCATAACAAAGGCCTAATACTTTTAGCATGAGAAGACCTCTTGCAAATCAATGAAAATTAACTGCTCTTTAGAATAATGAACACTCTGTGCTAAGTTGTTGTTCATTCATTATAAAACCCTAATGACATAAAGACATAAATAATATCATCCCCATTTTCTAGATAAGGAAAATGAGGCACAGAGTAATTAAGTAAACATGCAAGTGGACAGAGCTGTTAAGCAGTGTTAATAGGGCCAAGATATAGTACGACTCCCCTATACTACCTCTTAAAGAATTTGAGTAAGAAATTTATTTTAATGAAATAAATAAACTAATGAAAAATATTTCATTTCACCACTAACTTAAAAGATATAAATTATACTAAAGATATGATGCCATTTTCTACTTGCCATGTTGGCGATAATAAAAAATAATAAATGTCAGCATGCACTTGGCAAGAAGAGAAATCTCATATACTGTTGACAAGAGTAAACTGTTTAAACTTTTCTTGAGGGTATTTTGGCAATATGGACCAAAAGCCTTTAAAAAGGAATTACAATTCACTTTTAAGAATTTAATCATAGAGAAAAAATAATCATAAATAGGTGCAAAGACTGAGCTATTAAAGAGTTTATTAAAGTTATTAATAATAATGAAAAATCAGAAATGAGCTTAACTGTAGATGATCAGCTAAGCTATGAAATGAATAGAATAGCATGCAACCATTAAAAATAATAATGTAAAAGAACGTGTAGAATAATACAAAATGCTAAGTATAAATGATATGAAACATTTTTAGATAAAAAAGCAGATTATAAAATATTTACTATGCATAATTATATGTATATTAGAAAGAGAAGCAAACATAAAAATTTTAATACCAGAAGTATTACACATACATACTTGGACATTATATTGCTTATATATGGAAAACCAAAGCTTTTCCTTCTTTTTCTTTATTCATGTATTGCTTAAGTTTCTTATATGTGATATCTCTTACTTTTGTAGAAAATAATAAGTGATTTTTAAAAGGAGAGGTATGTAGAGAAAAACAATTAACGAATTAGGGAAATTTTCATGATGCATCAACTTTTAAAAAGTAGCTTACAAAACAGCATGTGTAGTAAGATCTCATTTTTCTTTTGTGTACCTAAACAACTTCAAGATATAATCAGTGTAAACATTTTGAGAGATCTCTAAATGTTCTCACTTTTTTTTAGTTTATCTTTTATATTTTCTGATTTTCATCAATAACCATGGTGTTTTTTTAATCAGAAAAGAAATAATGAGAAAAACTATATTTTGCCTTTTCTCCAAAGACATTTTTATCAAATAATTATTTAACAAGACCCTACTTATAGCTAAGAGCAAAAGGTACTAACTTCTTATTGCCAAAACAGACACAAATATGATAGTTTTTCTAATAAAAGAAAATCTCGTAAATATATTGCTATATTCTGTCCAATCAATTGTAAATTTTATTTAGTCATCAAACCCCTTACATGCACTATATCAAGCTGCAAATTAACCCTACAAGGCAATCAGGCAAATCACCTTGACAAGTGTCTGTCTACTGACACATAGATAGTGATACAAAACAAGATGGTGGCTATAGTAAAACAGGACAATTGCAAAATGGTTAAACAGGTGACAACCTTGGTCTCAGTCAGATGCTGAGACTGGTTACCAACATAAAATGACAAAAGAATGAACAGGATCAATTATTTGGCAGTTTGGCATTGTCAAAAGTCCTGACCCTGATTCCTAAAGGTGATCTTGAACAAATCAAATAATCTCTCCAAGTTTTAGATTCCTTGGCTTTAATCTTACAGCAAAAAAAAAAGATTCTTTAGCTTTAAAATTACAGTAAAAAAAGTATACAAACATAAAGAATTTTCATGTGACTAAGCTAATATAAGCCCCGGTGTACCTCAAAAATTAGTGTTTACTTAATTAAACACAGATTAAGACGGTAATGACAAAAAGAAAATTTTAAAGAAAGAAAGAAGAAAAATAAATAAAAAGAAAAGAACTGACATCCTTGATAGTGAAGAATTTCTTCTGCAGGGGATCAAGCAAGGCTCAGGAAAACTTAATAGCTTTTTCCTATTCCAGAAAATAACTAGGGACCAAATTTCTGAATTTTGGCTGCTAGCCCCAAACCTAACTAATCACCCAGTAGCACTTCTCCACATGGAGAAGTTGATATAGCATCAACAAATTCTTTATCAAAATCAACACTTTTTCACTCTGAGAAAATTAAAAGTGTTCTAATCTATAAATGGCCCGGCCTGTTCTGTTAAAGTTTATCCCATTGGACATCTATGCCTAAAAGTATGTTCAAAATCATTTTCTTAACCTCTGCTGCAATTTCTTAAGTCATTAAATATTTTCTTCCATCTCTAGAAAGTTCTCTTGTTCTTATAATTTCTCATATTAATTTATACATACTCTTCATGGAAATATGTGATACAGTTTGTTTTCATTTTTCCCACTAAGAAAGAAATCTTTTATTTTTCAAGAGTAAAAATTTCAGTCCCCTGTATCACCTTTCACCGACTTTCTATCTCCTTAAAATTTCACCTTCTCTCCCCACCCCCTGCTCCAACCCCAAACACATACATACACACAGCCACACACAGATACAATTTTAAACTTTTAAAAATAAATATTAATACATAAAATAACCTGAGGGTGACACTGTTATAAGCTCTTTCCAGAAATGTTTGTTAAGGTAATGAAGCAAAGCAACAGGCATTCTAATCAAAATCTGATAATTTTTTCTCTAAGTCAATGTTATTAACCAAAATAATAAATCACCATTACAAGAAGCCAAATCTCACAGTTAATCATTATAAGAAAGAAGTAAAAGTCTTAAAAAACAAAAGTCTTTGTCTATCAAAATATTTTTTGTTTCACTCCTTACAGGTTTCTGGATATCCTAGGGTTGCTTGTCTACCAACCATCATCAAAACATCCAGAAAATGCCTTTATAAACAGTATCACTTCAGCTAATAAATAACAACATACCTGACCCCTGTCCACATAAAAAACAGTTTAAATGTTTAATCAAATACCTCAACTTCAAGAATTAACTTCTTCCTTTTGTCCTTTGGTGGCCACAGTATCTTCATTGGAAGCCTAAATTGCTGTCATTATTTCTAATTGAAATCATCCTCTAACTCCACACCCTTCCACGAAGGAAACACAGCTTTTATCTTTGTCTTGCACATGCACACTACAGTGGGGGGAGCCCTAAATTGGTATTTGCACTTTCAGTAATAAAATAGCAAGTGGTGCTCACTATTACAGGATACCAAGCCTGTTCAACACCCAAAGTAGTGGGTCAACAGAACTGCTCTGTTAACTGTTACCCTATTTGCCTAATACCATATTCTCAAACGGCAGAGAAAATCTCACGCCTTGAGGAAAAATTGAGAGTAAAGAAATGCTGTATTTGAATGCAGTTAAATAACTGCAACTTTAGGTATTTCTGTGCTAAGGTCCAAGAAATAGAGTTACAGAGTTCAATACAAAGTCATTGTCAACTTCAAGGTAGTTGCACTAATCGTACTACTAGTGGCAAAGTCAGGATTTGAAGCTACACAGTCTTAACTTGAAATACCAAACTCTTAACCACCCCTGGACCTCTTCACCACTATAAAAAAACCTAAGGCTTTTTTGATCCTTGAAATTACCCCCTTTATTTCATGTATAATTACAAATATACATTAATTTTCCTGTCTCCCTGAGAAATGTAGCTAAGGACATTAAACTCAATAGAATGGTGTTTTGGTTGATTATTCTATTAATTTATACTCTTTGATATAGGAAATTTACCAAAGAATGCTCTATGATTCTATGAATCATGAAAAAGAGGTTTATTTAACAATAATAATAATTGTGCCTTCCTTCCTAAATTTTTTAAAGTTCATTATGTGAGTATTAATTTGGCCCAAATATTAAGTTCTTAGGCTCTTCCACACTTATATATCATCATTTCTAAATAAATCCCTAATACAGCCACATCCCTATAATAGAGAAATGAGGAGAATCAGAAAGAAAGCAAAATCAAAAACAGATGTCCAGGGTAATATACTAAAGCTCATTTATTTTTGTTAAGAGAAAATTTCTCAGCTCAGAATCTGTTTACTCTTACTTAAACATAATTGTAGCCTTTTCAATTATTTGAAGATCACACCTAGTTAAATCTTACTTCTACCACAAGTGATAATAACCTTGAAAAAGTTGCCCAACTTCTCTGAGTCCAGGTATTTTTTATCTTTATAATAGTTCACCTTGCTGTATTGTTGCAGGAATAAATCCAACAGACACATGTAAAATTCTTACTACAGTGCTTAACATATACTAAGTGCTCAATAAATGGTTCTTTGAAAAAGAACTAATTACAATTCAAGGAGTTATTTTGGGAATTCAATGGCATAACTTATGTGAAAGGACCTATGGTAGGTGCTGTACCACAAAGAAGAGCTCTATGAAATGTTAGTTTCCCCTCTTATCTAACTGAACAGCCCATAGATGAACAGAAGTATCTGTTTATAGGAATATGGGAGGAGTATTGATATTGCTAAAGGCAAGAACACTAATTATAGAGAAATCACAACTTAGAATCCAAAAACAAAGGCAAAGATAGAAAACCCCAAATGCAGGTACAAAAATATAAAAAGCACAGTGGTTTGGTGGAGGTAGGGGGATTCAATATAAAGATAAGTAGACTTAATAGACCCTCAACTCAAGGAACAGCTCAGGAATCAAATGTTCATAGTGACAACTGAGTCACCAAGACAAGCTGTTAAGAAATTAGATTTAAGAGAGGGAGGAGAGGGGCAGGGAGAGGATGGGTGGAGGGAGAGTAATTGGTGGGATCACACCTACGGTGCATCTTACAAGGGTACATGTGAAATTTACTAAATGTAGAATATAAATGTCTTAACACAATAGCTAAGAAAAGGCTATGTTAGCCAGTTTAATGAAAACATTTCAAATTGTATATAAAACCAGCACATTGTACCCCATGATTGCATTAATGTATACAGCTATGATTTAATTTAAAAAAAAAAGAAAAAGAAAAAAAATAAGAAATTAGATTTAAAAATCAGAAGGTAAACTATATGATATAACCGCAACTACATACACCTTTATACCAAAATATTAATAAGAGGTGATGAAATTACAGGTGATTTTAATGATGTTCTTTATCTTTCTATATTTTCTAAACAATAAACTGTTTAGTAAATAAGAATGTATACATAAACTATAAAAATAATGCTGGTGCTTAAAGAGAAAGTCTTTAGAAATCTAAAAAATACATGAATTAGTAACAGATTAACTCATTCTGTATTTAGTCCTTTGTTCAAATCAATTCTATTGATCCTAGAAGACTACAACTATTACAATAATGTAATGTATGTGAAAAAATTGATCAGTGGCACAATAAATTCACTTGAAAAAGAAAATGCTAAAAGTGGCTTCATCTTAGGGGTACCATTTTAAATAGTAATCAATATCAACTCAAAGCATACAAACTTAACAACGGAAAACATATGATTACCTCTATCTTTGCAACAATTCTGACACACCCTTGTTTTTAGGGTTAAAAAAATGTTTAAACAACTTAAGGAAAAGAGAAAAATAAACTGATAAACTGGATAAATTTTAAGAAACATAGCCATAAGTGAAATGTAACTTTTTAACTTCAAAAATAGCCATAAAAATGCTTTAAGTAATCTTAGCTATTACCGTGTAATCGCTAACACAGCACAGATGAAAAAAAAAGGGGGGGATGGCAGCATAGAAAGTAAACTAAAATATCAGAAATTAACCTATAGCAAATTCCTTTCCTTTCTGATCTTAGTAATCCTCTCTCTTTGGAACTGTCCCACTGAATATCATGTATCATTAGCAGAGAACTATCCAGCAGGTCCTAGAGGATCTTTTTCATCTAGAAAAAGTGTGTCTTCCTCTTTCTTCATTCACCAGAGTTCTAACGCTAAAAGAATGAAAAACAGAAGAATAAAAAGTCACAAAGTACTGGAACACTGTAAACTCTCAATTACTTTAAGCACTGATACTATTATTAATAGCATTGGTACTGTACCAGCAAATATTTGAGATGGACTAAATGTTAATTTAGTGGCAGAATCAGGAGTAGTATTTAGACTATGTGTTTCCCTGTTCCCAATTAATATTCAAATCACTCTTTCCATAATTTCCCCCCAAATCTGATATCTTCAGATCTAATTGTCACTTTAGCTAATTCAGTTGTGACTATTTTATTTCTTTCCTTGTGCTCTGATTGCCAGTGAGTTAAAAGCAATGCACACCATTTTTAATACAAGAGGCATCTATACTTTATAATATAAAAGGAGGGTAAGTCTAAATCATGCCTGTAAAATGTTTTCTGAAGTACATTTTCTCCTTCCAAAATCAACACAAATCCCCTTTAGATGTGCTTTACTCTCAGTAGTGTCATTATTTTCAAGTCTTATTTCCATCACTTAGAAGAAAAATTTTAGTAAACAGAAAGGTAAAGAAAAAATAAATTAAAACAAATATATAGTATCTTTCTTTTATTATGATGTTTGGAAGCATATTTTAATCCATTTTAAATTGGATACACCCAAGTCTTAGAAATGCAAACTCCTGTGATCATAAGAGACACTGAGTTTTTCATAATGCTTAAAGGAAAAAAAAAAAGGCATAATAATAAGTTTCTGGTTCTGATTCACTTTTTTGCTCTTTTAAATTAATTAATGCTGCGGAAATCCCAAGCAACTGCTATATCATTTGAGACAGAATTGAGTCCAAAGGAGAAAAATATGTAAAACATTATTTAATTAAAATTGTGCATTTTTTTTCTCTCCTACTTCCTCTCCTACTAGCTAATAGTCATTCAAAATGAGGACAGCTTCATGTTTGTCACTGTTGAAGTGCCTTGGGCCACTATAGCATGTTCACAGATCTGTAGTATCTGGAGCATATTGTTCTCTGGGGTCAGCTCCTTCAGTATGGCTCTCAAGTTCCAGGTCTTATTTCAAAACTGCCTTCAGTAAAGTCTAAAATTCACAGAAAGACTCTGCTTGTGTTGATATGCATATGGCTCCCAAGGAATCCTAGCAGAGATTGTTTTCCTCTCAAACATGAGATTTTGCCGTTTATCTTGGGAAGTGGGTTAATAATAAGAACTGGAGGAGAAATCTATTCCACTTAACAATTTTATTACATACATGAACACAAAATTTCCTTACTCTAAGTTAAGATCAGCACGTTGCACCACATTGGAGAATCATTTTTTTGTTTTTGGTAACTGAGTTTTGGTGATGAAACATAAAATTTGATCATGATAATATTCTGATTAAAAATAGTTATCTCCCCACAATCGAAAGGATATGGATTCCTTGGTATGTATACAACACCCAATAATAATCTGATCCCACATCACTTCTCTATTCTCATTTCCTGACCCCTATAGATCTCTGTTTTCTGCTGAGTGTTCTCCAGTCATCTTTACCTGATTTCTGTTCCTAGAGCTCTTAGGTTTCTTTCCTATTTCTGGCCTATAACATCTCTTCTCTTCACCAAATCATATACCACTTATCATTTATGTTCTGACTTTAATATCACTAATGCAAAAGACACCATCATTGGTCCAAAACAATCATTAATCCTAAAAGGGAGTTAGGTCTCCATTGGCTTTCGTATATATCTTATTAAAAGACACATGCTTGGTGCGGTGCCTGTGGCTCAACAGGCTAAGGCACCAGCACATACACCTGAGTTGGCGGGTTCGAATCCAGCTGGGGCACGCCAAACAACAATGTCGGCTGCAACCAAAAAGTGGCCAGGGGTTGTGGCGGGCGCCTGTAGTCCCGGCTACTTGGGAGGCGGAGGCAGGAGACTTGCTT
>CAUYON010076741.1:0-83810 GCA_963573935.1 Arctocebus calabarensis
AAGTTGCTATTAATGCTGTAAGAGAAATATATGTATCAGATGAAGCCTTCAAAAAGACATCCACCTTGGGCAGTGCCTGTGGCTCAAAGGACTAGAGCAGCAGCCCCATATACCAGAGGTGATGAGTTCAAATCCAGCCCCAACCAAAAAACAAACAAACAAACAAAAAATACTTTTAATAGCCGGGTGTTGTGGTGGGCGCCTGTAGTCCCAGCTACTCGGGAGGCTGAGGCAAGAGAATCGCCTAAGCCCAGGAGTTGGCGGTTGCTGCGAGTTGTGTGATGACACAGCACTCTACCAAGGGCGATAAAGTGAGACTCTGTCACTACAAAAAAAAAAAAAAAAAAGACATCCACCTTTAGGGGTGCTGAAAGGGATAGTTTTTTTTTTTTTTTTTTTTTTAATCTTTGGTTTGTTTGTTTTGTTCTGCTTCTTTGTCAGCAGAGTCAGATGGGGAATGTCAGATCCGGCCTTTGTTTTCCCTTAAGTCACAGAACGAGAGCATAAGGGGTAACAGACACTAGGATGTAGATAAGGGAGGCGATATTAGTGTTTTAGAAGGCATCGCAATATAATAATAGGTCATGAAATGATCAGGTTATTTCTATTTTATTTATGTATTTATTATTTTTTATTAAGTCATATGCACATTGATCACGAATACATTTATGTATATGTGGGGTACAATGTGTTGATTTTTTAACACAATTTGAGGTGCTTACATCAAACTAATTAGTAATAGCTTTTGCCTCACTTACTTGATTATTGTCTTAAGACATTTATGTTCTACACTTGATAGATTTGACGTGTACCCTTGCAATATGCATAGGTGTGGTCCCGCCGTTTGCCCTCCCTCTATCAAACCTCCCCCTTCCCCTCCCTTCCCACTCCAATTCTCTCCTTCATCCTGGGCTATAGTTGTGTTCTATCTTTCATAAGAAAATGTGAGTAAATATAAGTTGGTTTCATAGAAGTACTGAGTACATTGGATTCTTTTTCCTCCATTCCTGAGATACTTTACTCAGGAGAATATATTCTCCTGAAATTTTTTATAGTTTATCTTTATTTAATTTTAATAAACATCCTTTAATTACACTTTCTTGAATCTTCCCTGTTATTCCAATTTCACATCTTGGTTCCTTAGCACATTGATTCATGGTCTTTTTGGTTTGATAAATGTCCCTCACAGTACCATTCCAGAATATTTTCCACACAAGGTTCAAATATATCCTAATTTCTGTTATGATTTACAATTATAATTTAGCACTTGCTGGTCATGTTTACTCCTGGATTCTGGTTATGTTTTAAAATTTTCTCACCCAACGGGATTTGTTTCTGATTTCCTGAATTGAGGATTTTTGGCTTTCTTTCTTTCTTTTTTTTTTCTTTTTTAGCTCCATTACATTGTGGTCAGAGATGATGGTTGACATTTTAATTACTTACTTTTGACATTTTCTGTCATACATTTGCAGCCTAGTATTGGATCCATTTTTCTTCACGTTCTATCGGTGCTTGTCAAGAATAGGTATTCTGTAGCAGTTGGACTGATTTTAATAGGGTTCTTCAGATATTCCCTATAATTGCTAATACCTATCATTTTGTTCTTATTCCATCAGCTACTGGGAGATACGCTAAATGTCCCCACTTTGCGGATTTGTCAATTTTGGTGATATTTTGAGGCTTCATAATTCATAAATGACATAATTAGAAGTGCCATAAATGTACAATGAATTCTTCTTTTTTTGAATTTGTATCCTTATTTTATTATTTATTTTATTTTTATTTCAGATTAGTATGAGGTAATAAGTGATTAAGTTATATTGCTTGCGTTTGTTAGGTAAAGTTGAAGTTGTAGTTGAGCCTTCACCCAGGGATGTGCTGTATACCCCTACATTGTGAACATTAAGTGAGAGATTATCAATCCCTCTCCCTCCTCCCCTTTGCCTTCTCCCTCCTCCCTCTTCTCCACACTTGAATTTAATTGTGCTTTTGTCTCATATGGGGGGTGTAGTTGTTCATCTATGGGTTTCATATTAGTATTGCGTATGACCGATACTTGTTTTCCTATTCTTGTGATACTTTACTAAGGAGAATATTCTTCAACTCCTCCCAGGTAAATAAAAAAAAATGTAAAGTCTCCATCTTTTTATGGCTGAATAGCATTCCAGGTACCTAGGGAAAAAAATCATTTTACCATAAGGACATTTGCAATAAATGTTCATCGCAGCTCAATTCACAATCGCCAAGATGTGAATTCTTCCTTTTATCATTCAAGAATTGAAATAATGAAAAATAAGGTCCACAACTATTTACTTTTAACTCTTCACCATGATTAGGATTTGGTGCTTCCCTTTCAGAGAGCCTCTGGATCCATTTCAAATCTGTGCTCATAATCTCTATCTTTGCAGCTGTTTCTGTCATCTCATATCTGCTTCTTCTTTATTGTTATTATTGTTTTCTCGGCTTCTCATGCGTTTTTCTCTGTTCTATTAGAGTGAATGATTGAATCTCTATTGGATAGATTGAGTGTTCTTTAGTACTTTATTCCTTCTAGTGGTTTAGAGGCGGTGTTTCCTGTTTCTATTTATCAAGATATTTTAACATCCTCTTCGCAATTGCCAAGCCAAGTATGATACCCTAAATCCATACTTATTTAAAGACTGCTCTATCCACTAACAGCTCTTCCTATGGACACAACTCAGTGTTCCCCAGGGCAAAAGTCAAAACCTCATCACAATTTAATGGACATCACTACAAAGATTTAAACACAGTTGCTTTGCCTTGGAGGTGGGAGGGTTGTTGAAGAACAGCGGGCTGACATTTACAGAACAGAGTTAATATTCTAAGAGCTTATATATATATATATATATTTATCCTTTGACCTTCGCAAACCACACCAGGTATACATTTCCATATCCTCATTTGAAATGGGAATAATGAGTATCAGAGAGTTTAAGTAACCTTTCCATTATGACATGACAAGTAATTTCTGGATTGAGTGTCTAAATTTGAGTCCCTTTGACTGAAAATTTCAGAGGCTTTCCACTATTCCACATTGTTGTTGAAAGTGCATACACAACCCGTAGCCCATGCGACCTCTCACATTGCATGGTTAAATTTGCAAGGCCCAGGTCATGTTCTTTAACAGGAGAAATGCAACCATAGAAATGTGAGCTTCTTTTCTCTTACAACTCAACATTTTTTGCTTCAAAACTGTCACTGATATGCAACTGCAGACAATCTACCCTCCATGGATTGTTCTGAGAAAAAAATTAAAAAGGAAAACTGTATTTTGCACCTTTCACAGATTATGTGCATCACTTGGCCCACTGCTATCAGTGACCTGTGAGCTCTTGTATTCAGAGTGGGATGGAGAGACAGTCTCCAGTGGTCACCATATGTGCAGATATAGTAAGTTTATACATATACTAAAGATCTTGAATACTCACATATGCCTATTTCTTCATCTATGTTCTGCCTTCTTTCTAAAAGTTCATCTCAAATCATTTAACTACCATTCTTGCTTGTCAAGCCCCACCTATCATCATCACTACTCACACTAGGGGCCCAAAGCCTCAGTTTCCATATCACCCAAGCAGGACTACTTCTACCAGTATAAAAGGCAAATACAATTAGAGATAACAGAAAGTATTCCTAACGTGAGGTAGGCATGCAATACATTGAGGATTGATTCATCATCGTTATTATAAAATGTTCAGTTGAAACAATGCTTTATCACATGATTCTCTACACTGAGAACTATAGACAATGTTATACTTTTGCTTAAGCCATCAAACAGAATTTATAAAACTCAAGAAGAAAAATAAGTTATATTGTATTTTCACATGTTTTTAGCTCTTCCTGCTGTTATTTGTTTCCTTCTTGGTATTCCAAGATTCTGTCTTTTGCCATTTACTTTCTGTTTTAGGAAATTCCTTTAGAAGTTTTTTTTTTTTTTTTTTTTTTTTTTTAATTTAAAAATAGAGGTTTACATTATTTCAACTATGGTGTAAAGTGTTGGGGCTTCACATGCTATCTGAGATATTTTTTCAACTTGATTGACATACTATTCATGATATTTTCTCGTTTACTATATGAAAACATTTTTGATCCTTGTTTAGAAGTTTTCTCCTGACCCTTCGAATATTTCTAAAAAGAGTTTCTCTGTCTCTCTGCATGACTCATGCTCAAGTATCCTTTTGGGGCAAGTTTGTATCAATTTAAAAAAAAACACTGAGTCTTCTTATCTGTTATAAATAAATACATAATTTTTAAAATAGTCATCAAATAAATTTGACTATGCTGTGAGAAAAGAATCCTTACAATAAAAATGAGAATAGAAATTAATGAAAAAGAAAGCATATATGTAACTGAGAAAATTATAGATAACAATGAAAATACCCAGTCTTTTCTAGGGAGCTGATAAACAGATTCCAAAATTTTTATAAGAATATAAAAAATAAAAGCTTGGTCAAATTTAAAGAACTGATAATACCACATAGCAACCCTTATCATGTAAAATTGGTTCTTCAAAAACACTAACACTGCCAGACACTTAACAAGAGGATTGACTGGGGGAAAAAGTTAAAAATTATCAATGTTGGGAATCAAAACATTTAAAACAGCATACAATGGTTAAAAAATTCATTTACACCAACTAATCTGAAGTTTTAGATGAGACAGACAAATTTATAGAAAGACAAAACTTACAAAAGCTGGTGAAAAAGCTTAACACATGAATAGTCAGTCCTATATACCTACTATAGAAGAGTGAATTTGTAATTAAAATCTTCCCATAAATGAAATACCAGATCTTGATGACTTTACCAGTGAAATTTGCAAACAGCTGAAGAAATAAGAAACAATACCAATCATAAACTCTTCCAAGGAATAGAGAAAAGGTAATGAATTCATTCTGAACTCAGTAAGATAGTAAATCCTGAAAAGGACATTACAAGAAAAGAAAATTGCAGGCCAACCTTTGTCAAAAACATAGATAAAATTTTCTTTAAAAAAATGAAAAACAGGGCGGCTCCTGCCGGCCCCATATACCGAAGGTAGCGGGTTCAAGCCCGGGCTCGGCCGAATTGCAAAACAAAAAAATAGCCGGGCGCTGTGGCGGGCGCCTGTAGTCCCAGCTACTCGGGAGGCTGAGGCAAGAGAATCGCTTAAGCCCAAGAGCTGGAGGTTGCTGTGAGCAGTGTGACGCCATGGAACTCTACCCAGGGCAATAAAGTGAGACTCTGTCTCTACAAAAAAAAAAAATGAAAAACACACTCTGGGAGGCCAAGGCAGGTGGATTGTTTGAGCTAAGGAATTCAAGACCAGCCTGAACAAGAGCAAGACCCCGTCTCGACTAAAAACAGAAAAACTAGCCAGGCCTTAGTGGTACACACCTATAATCCTAGCTATTTGGGAGGCAGAGGCAAGAGGATTGCTGAAACCCAAGAATTTGAAGTTGCTGTGAGCTATGATGTCACAACTCTCTATACAGGGCCACAGAGTAAGACTCTGCCTCAAAATAAATCAATAAAATATTTAATAGTAAAAGCAAATCAAATCCAACTATATATAAAAAGAATGATGCATCAAGACCAGTTCAGGTTTACTCCAGGAATACAAGAATGGTTTAGTATTAGGAAAATCAGTGAAAGGAGGAAATCATAGGATCATCTCTGTGGGTGCAAAAAAAAAAAAAATCTGATAAAATTCAATGTCAGGCAGCACCTGTGGCTCAATGAGTAAAGGCTCTGGCCCCATATACCAAGGGTGGTGGGTTCAAACCTGGTCCCGGCCAAACTGCAACAAAAAAAAACAAAAAAAAAAATTCAATGTCCACTCACGACAAAAAAATCTTTTATTTTTTTTTTTTTGAGACAGAATCTCACTTAGTCACCCTTGGTAGAGTGCTGTGGCATTGTAGCTCACAGCAACCTCAAACTCTTGAGTTCAAGCAATCTTCTTGCCTTGCCCTCTGGGTAGCTGAGACTACAGGTGCCTGCCACAACAAATGGCTGTTTTTAGAGAGGGGGGTCTCGCTTTTGCTCAGGTTGGTCTCCAACTTCTAAGCTCAAGCAATCCACCTGCCTCAGCTTCCCAGAGTGCTGGGATTATAAGCATGAGCAACATATCAAACAAATTATACACCACAACCAAGTGGGCTTTATTCCAGGATCCCAAGGCTGGTTCAATATACGTAAATCCATAAATGTAATCTAGCACATAAACAAATTAAAAAACAAAGACCATATGATTCTCTCAATTGATGCACAGAAAGCTTTTGATAATATCCAACATCCCTTCATGATTAGAACACTCAGGAAAATTGGCATAGAAGGGACATTTCTTAAACTAATAGAGGCCATCTACAGCAAACCCACAGCCAATATTGTATTGAATGGAGTTCAATTGAAGGCATTTCCACTTAGATCAGGAACCAGGCAAGGGTGCCCAATGTCTCCATTGCTCTTCAACATTGTGATGGAAGTTCTAGCCATTGCAATAATCAAGGGCATCCACATAGGATCATAAGAGATTAAACTTTCGCTCTTTGCAGATGACATGATTGTATATCTGGAAAACACCAAGGATTCTACTATGAAACTTTTAGAAGTGATCAAGGAATATAGCAATGTCTCAGGCTACAAAATCAACACTCATAAATCTGTAGCCTTTATATACCAATAATAGCCATGCCAAAAAAAAGTCAAGGACTCTATTCCTTTCACAGTAGACTCAAAAAAGATGAAATATTTGGGAGTTTATCTTACAAAGGATGTGAAAGATCTGTATAAAGAGAACTATGAAACTCTAAGAAAAGAAACAGCTGAAAATGTCAACAAATGGAAAAATATACCATGCTCATGGCTGGGAAGAATCAACGTTGTTAAAATTTCCATATTGCCCAAAGTTATATACAATTTTAATGCATTTCCTATTAAAGTTCCATTGTCATTTTTTAAAAATAATTTTATTGAATCATAGTTATGTACATTGGTGCCATCATAGGGCACGATTCATATACATTCAGAAATATTTTGATCGTACTGTTACAGATAGCCTTCATGGCATTTTCTTGATCACTATATAAAGACATTGATTTAATATGTTTCACCAGTACCCTGCTAAGATGCACCGTAGGTGTGTTCCAATAATGGGAATTCTTTCTTAAATTCTGCAATTTTCAACTCCATCCAGGTAAACATGAAAGATACAGTCTCCATCTTTTCTTATGGCTGAATAGTTTTCCATGGTATACATATGCCACAGTTTGTTCATCCATTCATGGATTGAAGGTACTTGGATTGATTCCATGACTTGGCAATTATGAATTGAGCTGTAATAAACATTTTGGTGTAAAGGTCTTTGTGGTAAATTTTTTTTTGTTCTTCTGGGTAGATACCTAGTAATGGGATTGAAGGATCAAATGGAAGGCCAATTTTTAGTTCGTTAAGAATTCCCCATACTTCATTCCATAAAGGTTATATTAGTTTGCAATCCCACCAGCAGTATAGAATATTTGTCTTCTCTCCACATCCATAGCAACATCTGGAGTATTGGGACTTTGTGATGTGGGCTAATCTCACTAGAGTTAGGAGATACATCAGAGTGGTTTTGATTTGCATTTCTCTGATGATTAAAGATGATGAGCATTTTTTTCATGTGTTTGTTGGTCATTCAGTCGTCATCTTCAGAGAAGTTTCTTTTCAAGTTTCTTGTCCATTTATAAGTGGGGTTGTTTGCTCTTTTATTGGTGACTAATTTGAGTTATCTATAAATTCTGACTATCAGGACTTTGTCAGCTTTCTAACATGCAAAAATCGTCTCCCATCCGAAGGCTGTCTGTTTGCTTTGTTGGTGGTAACCTTAGCTATGCGGAAGCTTTGTAGCTTGATCAAATCCCAGTTATTAGTTTTGGTCAAGGGGGTCTTCCTCATAAAATCTTTTGCCAGGCCAATATTTTCAATTGTTTGCCTTATACTCTTTTCTGTAATTTTTATCATTTCATGTCTTAAATTTAACTTATGCAGGAAGAATCAATTTTTGTCAATGGCAAGAACTGTGAATCCAGTTTCAGTTTTCTACATGTGGCTAATCAGTTCTCCCAGCAGCATTTATGAAATAGGGATTGTTTTCCCCAGTGCATGTTTTTGTTAGCTTTACCAAAGATCAAATGACAATATGTGTCTGGATTCATCTTAGATTCTCCATTCTATTTCACAGATCTACGTATCTATTTTTGTGCCAGTACCATGTTGTTCTGATTACTATACTTGTAGTATAACCTGAAGTCTGGTAACATGATGTCTCCAGATTTGTATTTATTTCTGAGAATGGCATTGGCTATTTGGGTTTTTTTCTGGTTCCATATGAAATGAAGTACCATTTTTTAAGTTTTTCAGAGTATGACATTGGTACTTTGATGGGAATTGCATTAAATTGATAGATTTCTTTGGGTAGTATGGACATTTTAACAATATTGATTCTTCATAGCCACTAAAAGAGTATGTTCTTCCATTTGTTAATGTCTTCTGCTATTTCTTTTCTCAAGGTTTCATAATTCACTTAAAAGAAATCTTTCAGATCTTTTGTTAGACATATTCCAGGTATTTCATCTTCTTTGGAGGTATTGTAGAAGGTATAGAGTCTGATTTTATTCTTAAATTGTTGTTGGTATATATGAAGGCTACTTATTTGTGGGTATTGATTTCGTATCCCAACATGCTGCTATATTCCTCCATCACTTCTAAGAGCTTTGTAGTTAAATCTCAGGGGTTTTCCAGATATAAAATCATGCCATCTGCAAAGAACAAGAATTTGACCTCCTCTGACTCCATTTGGAAACCCTTAACACTTGCAAGGTAGTAAAAGTTATGAGAAAGATGATTGAGGACTGAGTCATGGGACAGTTCAGTGGGTAAAACATGGAGGGTGAGAAGAAACCTGCAACACAGACAAAATGGATGAACTAGAAAGGCAGAAGGTGGCAGGAGGCCAGTAGAGCAAGTGATACCCTGAACCCAAGGAAAAAAAGAGCTAAGGAGGAGAGAGTTTTCTATTGGGTCAAATATTGCTGATATATCAATAAAATGAGTTATAAGAAATTATATCCAGAGGCACCTGTGTCTCAAAGGAGTAGTGTGCCAGCCCCATATACCAGAGGTGGCAGGTTCAAACCTGGCTCCAGCCAAGAAAAAATAAGAAATTAATTATATCTATGGCAGTAAAGGTGAAAATCAGTGATGATCTTAAGAAAAACAATTTTGAAGGAGTGAATGAAAAGTACCCAAGTGAATTCAAAAATAATGAAAACTTAAGCCAGTGAATTCTTTCAAGGTATCATACCTTGAGATGTGATTGTGGTGATCATTTTTCTTCTTCATTAGCCATATTTTTCAGACCTCATATCATATTTATATAGTATATTTTACACGTTAAGATTTTTGAAATTATATATATGACATTTTATAAATGTCACATCGAGATATTAAATAATAAATTTATAAAATAATACAATTAAAGAACTACTTGAACATTCCTCTAAGAGCTGATTATCATTTTGTTCATGTTTATAAAGACCAGAGAATGATTATGTTTCAAAAGAAGCAGTTAATACTTGACAAAAATTATATAACTCTAAAATATTTTATACTCATACAATGTAATTACTCATATTAAAATAATTAATTATATGATGAGAATAAAAAGGAAGAAATGCAGAATATAAAAAAATTCTACAATTTTGATATGAAAATAATCTTAAATAAAAATATTATATTTGAAAATTTACAGTCATATTTTTAAAGTGGCAAAGGAAAATCATCTCTACCATGGCAACAAGGATCAGATGGGCAGAATCCATAAAATTAAAATGTAATTTGGATCCAGAGTTTGGTTTCCCTCAAAAACCATGTCTACGTATCTACTCTATGCTAGTTATGTGAACAGCACTATGATTACAGACTGGAAGCAGCACGCCTCCTCCTTCAAAGGCTTCAGAATCTATTAAAATCAGATTGAGAGGAAAAGTAAATAGGAAGTATCATTTATGACAATTATTTATCAAAAGACGCTTGGTGGATATTTCCTCAAGGATTTTGGAATTATCTATATTTCTTTATTTTATATTTTTGTTATATGATAATGTACTCAATAAAGCAAATTTTTCAAGACCATTTTAAGGTCACCTTATAACTGAGTGCTACCACAGGATTGCAGAGCCTACATTCATGCCTGTGAATATAATTGCATGGCACTGAGTATCATTACATTGTCATGGCTAATGAGAAATTCATATAAATACAAATGATATAATTGTGTCACATGAAATAAACCTCATAGCATGGGATATTTATCAGCAATTTGAATAGCATTAAGTGGTCAGAGAATTATCCCAGGATATGTAGTGTTACATGGTCATGCCAAACTCAAAATTGTCAGAACTATATGTTGTGATCAGAGATTTTTTTCAGGAAATTATCATACTTTGTATTAAATAATTATTGTTAATAATATAATAACAATAATAATATAATAATAATATAATAACAATAATAATATTGTTCATTCCACTAGAATGCAACTCTATGGGAGGAGGGGCTTTGTCTGTCTTATCTACTGCCCAGGTAAAGTGTCTGACGCAGAATAAGTGCCCGCTAAACATTCACTGAATGAAGGAATAAATGGCTGAATGGCGTGTGCTTGTACACTTAAACCACCACAGCTGACCACCTCCCTTCACTAACCCAGCTCCTTAAGTTGACCTAATTTTCATAGCTCAGACATGTCCCACATGTACCCATCAGTACAAAAGGCATAGTTCCTTATGTTGACCACCTCCCTATGTTGACCAGTCTGCTACAGTCCTTTGGGGAGTCAACTTACAGGGGCTTTACTATATTTGTTTTCTAAATTTATGCTTGATAGTTGAATAAAAATTATGCCTATCTGATGCAGATGTGTGTTTAAATATATTCTATAATAAAAATAAAAGCACTGATGACTTGAGAACATTTTTCCCCTTTAAAAAGGAAATATTTAATATTTAAATCATACTGCTAGCCCTTTAAAACCATAGGGTTAAACCTAACTCTTCCCCTTGTCCCTTTCTGGGATGTCACCTTCTTGATTCTTCCCTTTCTACTTTTGGTTCTCACTAACTTCCGATTCAAAACTCCCACGTGCCCTTTCCCCTCTCATCCCCTTTCTTCCTGCACCTGCCAACTAGCACCTTCCTTCACCCCATCTTCATAACCAAAGGTAGAGGAATAGAAGAGAAGGAAAGAGAAACCAAAGAATGAAGTCAGTTTTCCAGAGCGTGAAATTAATACTCCAGTGAAATTAAGAGAGCCAAAGTCATATGGACTAGGATTCACATTTTAATTCCATTATCAAGTACTATGTA
Source organism: Arctocebus calabarensis (assembly GCA_963573935.1). Taxonomy (NCBI): domain Eukaryota; kingdom Metazoa; phylum Chordata; class Mammalia; order Primates; family Lorisidae; genus Arctocebus; species Arctocebus calabarensis. The sequence goes on from CAUYON010076741.1 coordinate 11,405, forward strand.
TCAGAACCTGAGTAGAAATTAAACAATTTGTTGTGCAATCTTCTCGTAAAATTTTTAAGTGCTTGACACAATATCTACCAATACTTCTGAACTAGAGAGGCTCCTGCCACTGGCCAAATGCTTAGAAGGTCTCATTCTGATCCTCCTCTGGCAGAAACGCCTCCTCATCAGATGAAGAGTTTGTGGAATTGAGGGGGATATGCTCATCTGGAACCAATCCACCACTCTACCAAGATTTGAACCCTGCATCCCTTGACCAAATAGGTTCTAGCTATGCCCCTAATCTGTTTTCTGATAGTAGACCATCCTATTGGTGTGTGCACCAATTTGAAAAGTGGGTATCAGATGTCATGGTTTATAAGTTAATGCTAGAGTTTCAATAACTCTAAGTGTAAGTCATGAGCCAGGGTTAGATAAAGCCCATGGGGAGACGGAAGACAATAAGTTGATTCTTAGCCTAAGAGTTCAGGTCTCTTCTTCCTATACTATCTCCTATGGGTAGGAACTCTTTATAAAGAGTTTGAAAATCTATTTAGTGAGTTTCACTTTAAAGCTGGACTTCCAGATTCATTTTAAAACAATCTTTGTTAAAGTGGGAAAATTAAATATATTCAGTAATAGTTTCTTAGCTTAGTATAGAACTTTTAAATATATGGCCTCCATTTGTATGTTTGCTACAAGTCCCACAAATGTGATATGTAGATCTGAATGGGATACAGTAACTGTCAGTAGATGCTGCTATAATTATTATTTCATAAGGTGACTGTATGATGATTAGTAAGCATTTATTGAAACTGTTTAGAGCCCTCATTGATGTAGACACATTGGCTGATACAAAAAAAAAAAAAAAATGGAAGAAGTAGGTGAGGTTTCTCTGTGCTTATGACCTGATTGGATATCATAAATTATACACATAAGAAATTTAAAAATAATCTCAGAAATGATTAGAATTTTATGAAACCAATTTTTGATGAGGCATACAGAAAACAGTCTCAATTGAATTACAGTCACTATGGTCTTATAAATCTATCCACACCATGCCATCCTTTCTTTGCCTTATTAAATCTTTCTATCTTTCGAAGGCTCTCAATCCTGACTTGCTGTTTAAAATCTTTTTTGGCTGTTCTTCTCTGAACTCCCTATATAGTCAAGGTCACCAACATTTTAGCTTTTAATTATTCTTCAGTTATTTCATGTTAATTGGTCTATGTTCCTATGGAGACAGTTTTACCAAGGCAGAATCTTATCTTGCATTTCACCTAAATAATTTTCCCTAAATTTCCCCTTCCAGCTTTCCCCCACTTATTCTTTCGTCTCCTTTTCTTCACCACATACTTGCATTCCACAAATTAATATTTTATGAACCTGATACTCTTATACAATGCTCTGTTCAGCCCCTGAATTATAATATGTAATTCATATACATACATGTGTTCATCAGATGTGTATGCACATACAAACTTCTCAATTTCCTCCTTGGTGGAGATTATTATTACTCCATTAGTAAATAATGGATTCTAGGAAACAGTATAGAAGAAAAAGAGTTAGTTCCACATTCTTGTCATAGTGAAGAGAAGAATTATTTGAGCAACTATGAGGTTCTAAAATGGGAGGGTCTTCCAGAGGGAGGTAGCCATACTATTGGAAGGGGTAGAAGAGAGGCATTGTTGGGATTTAGGGCCAATCATACTCTGTAGCACATTGATCAGGCAAGGATCACTCAGTGGCACATGTGTCCTAGAAAGGAGGTGGAAGGCTCACTCCTTATGCCACATACCCAGAGACCAATCTCCTGCCTCTGGTCCAGAGTATCCATAATAGAGGTCAGGGTTGTTCACCACAGCACAGCTGCTGAGACCTCTTGCTGACTCTGAGAACCAAGTTTAACCAGTTTACTTTAGTTCTATTTATGCCCTCACAAGGCTGAGGGGGATCCGTAGGGCAATGACTATCTCATTTATTCTGAATCCCTTATACAGAGTGGGCTTGAATACAGGTTCTATCATTTACAAGTTATATGACATTGGATAAGTTATTTAAATATTATTATTTTTTTTAAAACCTCAAGTTATTATTGAATTTAGCACTTTTATAAAATTATGGTTATTTAACTAATTTATATGACTTGCTTTATTTTAGAGAGGATTTAACATGACACATAAACATGATACATTTAAAATTAAAAAATAAGTATTCATTTTTAAAAGGTTGTAGAAAGGAGGCAACAGAAATAGAAAACTTATAGATGGAACCACAGTGATGACATTTTTAAATAGATATTGAAGATATACTGGAGGGTCACCAATATGACTCTATGCACCTCAGCAAGTTTATGATGAGAGAAAGACAGTATCAGTGACCCGATCCACTGTGACATCATTATAAAAACAAAGATGAATAAGGTCAAAGCAAACTACTTAGGAACCAAATGAGGTCATAAAAGTATTTTTTTCATGGCTCTGATTAGGATTAATATGATGGTAGGACATACAGTAGATAGAGCAATAGTTCCATTGCTTCACTTTAATTATCATGTATCCTTTTAACACATCATTTGAAACTACAGTTCAATAAAGTAATTGTGAAGGCATTGGGAAGTATGAAAGTGCTGGATTAAGAGGTAGATAGATTTTTAGTTTTATTATAAGAGAAATCCTGCAAAGTTCTGTAAAGACTGCCTTAAGAAAATCTTCATAAATACTATTTCTCTGAGCCAAGATTTCATAGTTGTTGAGTGTAGATTAATGTGAGGTTATAGTTTGAGATAAGTATTTGGCATTCACTTATCAAGTTGAGAGCAGAAGTATGCACTGTAATAGCTAGGTGAAAATAAGGAACAAACAGTACTTTCTTATGAAATCTGAGAAGCCAGACAGTACATTAAGAACCTGGTAGTGCATAAACATTTAGCAGGTCTCCTGCCATTTAATAAACTTATAACAAATAACTACTTTTGTTAATATTTTTGACTATATGCATGTGTTAATTGATACACTTTACCCAATATATATTTATTAACTTGCTGATTGACCAACGAGGAGTAAGCCCAGAAAACAATGGCATTGAGGGTGGGCTCAATTGAGTGGAGTTTTCTGTTAAGAGGAAACACAGAAAGTGGAAAAATGACACAGAAAGTTGTTGAAACTGTTAGTTTCCACGTACATTTTATAGACTTCTACTTGAATTAAGAAGGAAAATATGATCTTTAATAAATTTATGCCAACACCAAACTATTATCCAACCTTCAGGCAAGTTCTAAACCAAGCAGAGGTCTAGAGGTACTAAAATAGTACCAAACGTGGAAATAAGGAAGGAGAATTTAGTCAACCACCAAAATATTTCTAAATAGTTAGATGCTTATTAAAAACTGAGAGGACTAAATGCTATGAGTTTCTCCTTCCAAGACTTCCTACACATGATGTCCTATTGGCAGCAGCAGCAGGAGAGCTGAACAAGTCTAATAAATCTTTGATTATCGGGTGACAATGTAATAGATAATAATTGTAGTAAAAATAATAGAACCTACCATTTATCGAGTACTCACCTTATGCCAGACAATGATATAATTTTTATTATAAAATGTATAATTCATATTTAAAAAGCATAAACACATACCCTTTACCCGTGGTTTTGCTTTCCACAGTTTCATTTACCAGTGGTAAACTCTGGTCAGAAAATACATGAGCACAATATGTTGTTACAATAGTTCTACCTTATTATTAGTTATTGTTGTTGTTGAACTCCTACTGTCCTAAATTGATACATTAAACTTTATGATAGATATGTATGTATAGAACAAAAAAAACATGGTATATATAGGGTTCAATACTATCCACAGTTTCAGGTTGAACTGTATCCTCTGTGGCTAAAGGGAACTACTGTACATACATTTTAAAAAATGATAAAATAAGCCTTTATGTACCAACAAACCAGCTTAAGAAATATATTTTTCACTCTGGGAGGCCAAGATGGATCTATTGAGCTTAGGCATTCAAGACCCTCCTGAGCAAAAGCAAAACCCATCTTTGCTGAAAATAGAAAAATTTAGCCAAACCAGCTACTCAGGAGGCCGAGGCAGGAGGGTTGTTTCAAACCAAGAGTTTGAGGTTGCTGTGAGGTAGGCTGACACCATGACAATCTAGGGGGCAACAGAGTAAGACTCTGTCTCAAAAAGAAAAACGAAGGGAGAGAGGGAGGGAGGGAAGAAGGAATTTTTAGCACAGTATATGAAGCAATAGGTATACTAATCCCCAGCCAACCCCAATCAAATCACACTCCTTCACCTACCCCAGATTATTCTGTATTAATCATTCTTGGGCTTTTTTTTAGTTATCACAAATATATGTAGCCCTATAATAATTTCTAATTTTGTCTGTTTCTAAGACTCATGCAAATAGGATAATAGGATATATTTTCTTCTCTTATTTAGTCAATATCTTCATTAAAATATACCAATTGTGTAGTCTGTATGGGTAATTAATTCATTTTCACAACTATATGGTATTCTAATGTATTAATAAGTCACAATGAATATATGGCAGTTTCTAGTTTTACATTTATAAATAATAGAAGGACAAGCTCTTGTTTCTCTCCTCCTCTCCAAAAGAATTAAAATAATCTCTCTTTTCTTCTTTTCAATCTATCCTAATATCTGCGAAACCTGATCATTTTCCCTAAGAACTCTTTCATGATACGTTCTTCTAAAGTGAACTGCTTTCTACTAAAAATGTTTAGCACATATCACCCTAAACTTTCCAGGAGGATATAAAGATTAAATTCTTCTGTGATTCCCTTAAAGAAAGACTAAAGAAAAATTAGATACTAAGTTTTAAGGAAAAAAAAAATCTATATCTCAGTTGCATATTGTTCATAATACTGAGGCTTTGGGAAGCAGGAATCTAACATTTTGTAAAATCATTAAAGGCTTAAGATAATTCATACTCACTGGATATCTGGCTGTGTGAAAAATACTAAGTAAATTGGTTCAGAGGTAATGTCCAATATGGGGGGTTTTGCCTATATTAATATTATTACTGAGAAAAACACAAAAGCACATGTAAAAAAGATTAAAGTCTATCTTAAACTAAGTTTGTTTTTTCTACCTTGAATATAATAAACTTGATGGTAGATAAGTTTGAGATGGATTTTTATAATTATTTACTAATTAACTAAAAGCTAAATGTGAAAAATAATTTTACATTGAAAATAAGGGCTATTGGGTGCAAAGAATCAGCAAAACAAATGGTTTCTATCTATAATTAAAATGCACTTTGTAATTCTACCCAATTTTTACATGACTTACTTTGTTTAATAAGCAGAGTTTATACAGCCAAGCACAGAATGGGGGAGAGGGGTACCAAAATTTCCAGTCAGCTAGAAACTCCATGAATTTATTAAATAAGAATACCCTCTTTGCTTAAATAGTATCTCCATGTTTTTGCTTTACTGGTTTCTTTTACTCATCCCCCAAATCAAGTCTATCCAATCCCTGAAACCTTTGATAAGCACGCTTCTTTCTCCAGTTACCATCCTTTTGACCTTTTTGTATGAGTATTCAATACCTCTCACATCCTCTTCATCATATAATCCTATCTCTTACTTCACAGGAAACCAGCTCATGTCCCCAGCCTTTTACTGAAAATGATCTTTGGCATTGGAAAACTTCAAAATGCCAAATTCAGAATTAATTTCTTATTATACCACTTGAATTTTCTGGAAAATTTTCCAGTTGCTTACCTTTTTCTGAAATTCTCTCTCCTTGGCTTCTATTCCAAAGTATACCAAGTTCCCCTACCTCCTCCTCTATTCTAATCACAAGGTGTCCCCTCTTCCTAGAATGCTTTTGCTCTTTTTTTTAAAATTTCAGATTGATATGAGGTTACAGACAATTAGGTTACATGTTTGTGCTTTCTGGGTGAAGTCCTTGCTGTAGCTGTGCCCCTCACCCAGGAGGTGTGCCTGTTAGGTGAAAGCACATATCTCCCTAGAATGCTTTATCTCACCCAACCTGCCTATTCTAAAAAGATCCCTACGTATTCTCATGGCCCAACTTACACTTCACTTGTCTGTAAATTCCCCTCCCAGCTGAGACTCAGATTGAATTTCGTCATTTGCTACTTCGTGTTTCTGTAGCATTCTGTGTATACCCCCATTACTGCTATAATAATATTGCACATTAATTATTCATTCTCTACTAAATTGCCTGCCTCTCTCTACTAAACTGTAAAACTCCTTGAGTACTGAGACTGAATTTTATTCATTTTTCTATCCCTAGTACTCATTCAAACTCATAAGTGTTTTGTGAATGAGTGACTGAGTAAGTCTTGAAATGATGCATTAAAAATGGCTTAACTCTGGCCAGTAGAATAAATCACTAAATAATCAACTATTTGAAAAGGTAATTAGATGGATAAAATTTATATTCTATTGAACAGAGAAAGCATCAAAACCCAGGAAGAATATATCAAAGACTATGTAATGGTTTTTCAAACACCAAACCCTGTCTAGGGTTATGTTTCCCCACTCTGATGAAATTACAATAGATCTGAGGAAGCTTTGCTGAAGGCAAAGTTTGCTCTGCTATGGTCATCCTAAAGAAAATCTAATTGCTTAGCAAATGTTAAATATGAGTCACGGCTACAATTATTTCAACACTGTTGCCTCCTGGCTAACCCACACTACTAAATTAAAATATAAAGGAGTAAATGTTGCTAATCTCACTTGCATCTAGTAATTACTGGGGCCCAGAGGACTTCACTGTAAAACAAATATTATAACATCCAAAAATATCTGTGACATTTTTCTTTCATAACTCCCTTTCCCCCGCCACTTTGTGTATATCCCCTTCTACTTGAGAGAACTTTGAAAGTACCAATATTATTGGGTCATATAAGCCATATATAATGTAAATACCAGTTCTAAATAATGCTGCCTCATAATCTATTGTAATCCCCCCTGGAAACTGTGTTGAGCAAAAGCGAAACCAGGAACATCTTCATCATTCAGAAGTGTATGTACACAATGAACTGTGAATGCTACAAGGTAAAGCTGTGCTCTCGCTGGTTTTGTTTGTTTTATTTTTGGTTTTTAAAGTATCACCTAGGGAAAATGTTCTCTAGACCAAATTTTTCCAGTGTTGAAACTGCTCTCCTGGAAGTCATAGGCCCTTCTGGAAGCTGCAATAACTGAGTGAGTTCTCTGGCTACCATTTGGTAAACTGCAGCTTCAGCGCACTCAATAGTGCCCTTGTGGTCTGAAAGAGTTAATGCAGCATCTAGTGGTACAAGACTTAACCCTTTGGGAATCATTTCTAGACTGAGCACCTGCCTTAGATCATTAAACAACTTCCCTGACCATCAGTTTCCTATACTGACTAGTGATAAGAAATGCAATTACTTAATTTGTAGAATAAATTGTGATTTTTACATTTTATCCGAAATAATATTGAACACATTGACCTTTTTCTTTCTGGCCAACAATACACTTCAGCCTGTCTCAAATCATTTAGTCAACAGCATACACATAAATTAAAAAATCTAGGATTGTAGGTAAAACCTAACCCCATCATCAAAACAACTCTACTCTTAATCAATAAATCAGGCAATATAGACATTAATTCAACACACAGACGTTCTGTACTATTAATATATTTGGTGTTAAATGCTGTGACAGTCACTGGGAATACAATGGTAAATAAAAGAGTCCTTGTCTTCAAGACACTTTTACTCTAAAGGGAGAATAAAAAAGTAACCAAACAATTACATTCTTCTACAAAAAAAAATCTTTCTACATACTTTAACAATTTCAAATTCTCCATTAGTAACTGTCAATATTTTAGATGTCATAAAGGTTACTGGTTAAAATAGAAATATGTTATAGATTATAGCAATGTATGTATTCATAGCATTAAATTTTGTAGTTATTTGCATAGTAAGAAATATTACATCCATGTATAACCAGATCAGTGAGATAAAGCTAAATTAATTTAGTTATTTAATTCACTTTTCACACATTTAAAATAATCATACACAACTAAAATGAAAATCCATTTCTTGAGAATTTTCCTCCTTTTATCACCTACCCATCTTCTTATCTACATAGATTATTTAAGATTTTAAATGACAAATTATTTTAAAGCTCAGTATGTAGGCTTTAATGTCATTGAGGATCATTATGGTAATTTAAATTGAACCTTTATACCCAAGAGACTGTAACAAACTGGTCAATATACAGAAGTAGTCAATATAAAGAACTTCCACTGAGTACACGTGGTACATATTCATCCACTCTATGAAAACTAGGCCAACTTAAGGAGGTCACCGATGTAGGGAGCTGGTCAACTATGGAAGTGCTACTGTGCTCTTATTCCATACAGTTCATGTTTTTCTTTTATCTTTTCTCCCTTTTTCCTCATTCAAATGCTTAGTAAGCCACTATGTGAAATGGACAATCAAAGAAAAGACAGATAGTATAAAACGTTTTTAATGTAAAGGGGAAAAGTAATTAATAATCATAAAAACCAGATTTGAATTGAAAACAATTCTCACACCATGTTTTCAGATTAATAGAAAAGACCTATACCAGTAATGAAAATGTGGAGTTTCATATAGTAAATGCTGTGGAAAACTATAAGAAACTTCAGGGGGAATGACCAGAGTAGGAGTCATTGAGAATCTTTTTCTCATAAGCCCAAAGTTTCAGGAGGGTCACAGGCTAAGAAGGAAGGAATGAGGAAGATGAAACCGAGTTAGGTTTCTGAAATACATTCTAATACTCAATGGGAGGACAGACATAACAGCCAAGTTACTCACACACTTTGCTAAAGAGATAATGTTGGTCTGGAACCTTAATATTACATAATCAATATTCCATAAAGGATTTGCACCTACTGCCCCTCTTTTTCGAAACTCAGCAAAATGGGTATCTCTCAAGATTCAAAATTTGGTAAAAGTTAATTAACTTCAAACTTCATTACTCCATTAATCAAAATACATTTTTAAACTAAACTCTTTCAGAATCATGAGTTATCATAATTTTACATATAAATAGCACCTTAGATTTATATCGCAGTTTACAGGTTAAAATACCGATGCTGTTATAGTATCATTTAAGTTAGCTCCCATTTTGCAGATGACATATAACAACTCAGAAATAAAGTTCCAAATCAATAAGTAGCAACAGAAAAAACAAATTCTTTGAGTACTCTAATTCAAATTCTATAGATGTTCTAGCTATTAAACAAGCATTTCCTTAGTTTCCAATTAACAAAAAAGAGGAAGGCTGAGTTTGCAACACTAAATGCAGAACACAGGAGTTTTGAACACTAAGAACGATGGGAGGATTGTACATGTCTGAATAACGTCTTATCAACCCTCCCATCCTTCTCAGTGTTCAAAACTACTGTGTTCTGCATTTAGTATTGCAAACTCAGCCTTCCTCTTTATATACGAAATCAGCACATTGTACCCCATAAATGCATTAATGTATAAATGATCTATGTGTTTATGACTTAAAGAAAAAATAAATAATTAATTAAACAAAGAAATTATTTATTGGGTAAAATGTATATTATTCAAGTAATAGATATGCCAAAATCCCAGACTTTACCACCATGCAATATATCTATGTAAAAACATTGCAGTGTACCTTCATATTTTATACAAATAAAAAATAAAATTAAAATTATTTTGGTTTTAGAAATAAATATACAGGTGATATTAAGGAATTATTTATTTTTCTTATTATAACCTCAATAAAAATATCTTCAACATTACAAATTAAAGCAACAACTATGTACAAATTTTAAGAGAGTATTGTTCATGAGAATCCCTTAGGATTTCTTGGAAGGCAATTTTATAAAATTCTTGAATGGAAATCTGGACCCAGGCCTTGTTTCTCCAGCACTCCATGGGGGATGACTCAGTGGTAACATACTTGCCTACTGCTACTACAAATTCCCATATGGCGAATCCATGGCTACAGTTGGAATGAGCAAACCTAAGAACTCTGGCTCTTGTTTAGTTTTGACAAACACTTCTTTTACCTTAGAATTTGAAATGTTTTCATAAAGAATCTGCTTGTAGATTTTCACAATGCCTCTGAGGTTAAAATGGCAACTATTCTTCTGCTTCAGTGCATCCCGTGTTAGCACTTATCTCCATGCTCCTATACAATCTGAAGTTCTTGATAATAATAATAATAATAATAATCCCTTATGTCTGAAAGGCACACTCACAAAGTGTTTTCAGATGCAGGATCTGATCTTCACAAGCTCTCTTCCCCCAATGCTGGTACATCCCCCCTCCCCACGGTTCTATCCATAGGAACTTTCCTTTCACTCTTCACAGTCTCCCTGGAAAATATAATTCACATCTATGATTTGAACCATCACCTATACGGAGATGATGGCCAGATCTCTATTTTCAGCTTAGTGTTCACACCAGTGGTACAAACAGGCACACCTAGCTGTCTAAACAGCTTACTGGCTCACCATTGGTAACCCGTACTGAACATGTGCAAACTGTTATTTTCTTCTCCAGATAAGCCCTTTACTGAAATTCTCTAGGATGGCTAATAATAACCGAATCTATCCATCTGTCCAAGCTGAAAATCTGAAAGTCTCAACTTCCTCCTCTCCCTCACTCCCATAACTCACATAGCAACTCATAGTTACTAAATCTTACAGTTCCTCTCCTCAATATTTCTTCAGTATAGCTTTTGCTTCTTTCTCCTAAGCTATTTTCAGGGTCCAAGACTTTACCTTCTTTTTTGTAAAGAATTTTTAAAAGCTTTCTCTTTTCACCTTTTTTTTTTGGAGGGGGGTCTGATTCCATGTTTGGCCATCTTCCAATTCCTCCGCCAGAATGATCTTCCTAAAAACACAAATCTGTTTGGGACACTTCACTATTTTAAAACTTTAGAAAAACTAAACTAGTAGGGGTATGAAACATGGTAATAGGAGGGACTCCAAATTTCTTCACAGAAAATACAAAGACCCTCATAATCTTACCTGAAACTAAATCTTGCTTACCAAAGTTTTCTCAGACTTTGAACACAGTAAACAGAAGGTGTATTTGCTATTTCAAAATGGAAAACTATCTTTCATCATTTTTATGCTTTATGTTCTAGCTAACAGAAATCCTTATTTTCTACTTATCCTTTAAGATCAAGATGAAGGGGAGGAGGACAGGAAGGGGAGGGGCAAGAATGGGTGGAGGGAGGGTAATTGGTGGGACCACACTGTGGTGCATTTTACAAGGGTACATATCAAATCTACTAAGTGTAGAGTATAAATGTCTTAACATAATAATTAAGAAAATGCGCTGAACGTTATGTTAACCAGTTTGTTGTAAGTATTCCAAATTGTATATGAAACCAGCACATTGTACGCCATAAATGCATTAATGTACACAGCTAGGATTTAATAATAATAAAAAAAGATCTAGTTCAAAATTTCCCTAACTCCTCCAGTCATAGTAAGCCAAAGCCCTCTGTTCCTACAAAGTTTGCATATATAAACCAGGTATATGTGTATGTATATAAAAGTAAGTGCTTTTAGAATATAAACTACTCAGGGACGGGAATCTCTCTTTGTCATATTTACATCCCTGGAAGTTGGTATTATGCATAAATTTAGTTCAAATGAGTAATGTATCTTCTTTGTATAATTACTGTATATTGATAATAGTAATATCTCTATTGCACAGGTGTTTGAAAAAGAACATACAAGTAAAATTAGAGCCATGTTACTTAATTGTATCTCTTTCAACTAAAAAATCTGAATAATTTTACAGTTCCTTATTTACTTGAAATAGTTTCAGTAAGAATCCAATTTTAGAGGATGTTAAAATAAAAGGACCCAAATACATAATTTTTTTAAATTTTGGTACATTGAAATATATAGCCAAAATAAAAAAAAAAAAAGATGAAAGGCAGATTACATCTCTCACAGGAAAAATATTTATAACAGATGATAAATGAAAATCATTATTTTTCTTAATATATAAAAGTGTTTACATGTAAAGTAGAATAAAAGGTCATTTTTTCAATAACATGGTATGAAAGGAAATTTACAAATGAAGAAATACAAAGAAATGAACCAACATTGAGATAAAATTTTTAACGAAAATGGCAAATATTATCAAAACTAAAAAAAGATACTCAGTTTTAATAATAATTATTTAAAATTGGTACTATCACATATCCTTCAAGAAAATATAAAACAAATAAAACCTTTCTAGCAGAATAATTAGACAACTCATCCGCAAAGCTTTAAAATGTTACCCTATTTCCTCTTCACATAAAGGTGCAACAAGTTCTACCCACACTCTGCTTACTACGTAATAACACACTTGCTTTTCCGTAAAATTATATTTTCCTGAATTTCACTTCAGTTGTAATTATATTCCTTTGTTTATGTAATTATACTGTTAGATGCACCAGAACAAAATAAATTTTAAAAGCTTCATAACAAGGCTTACTGCCCTGAAACCTTCAATAAATTTCTAAAACTTACTAACTTAGGTAATTATGTTTCACCTTGAAATTCATAATATGGCTCCAATTTACTTTTTCTGAACTTGTTTTCTAACTAGATTAGACAATGCTACTTTCCAAATCTTTTCTACACTTTCTTTTTATTTATTGATTTATTTTTATTAAATCATGGTTATGTACATAAATGCAATCATGGAGTACAATGTGCTGGGTTTATATACAATTTGAAATATTTTCATCGAACTGGTTGACATAGCTTTCATGGCATTTTCTTAGTTTTTGTGTACAGACATTTACATCCTACATTTAGTAAGTTTCTTTTTTTTAATTTTTATTTAATTTTTTTCCTTTTTTTATTGAATTATAGCTGTGTACATTAGATCAATCTTGGGGTACAGTGTGTGGGCTTCATATACAATCTGAAATATTTTCATCCACCTGTTCGACATAACCTTCATGGGATGTTTTCACACAATAAATGAGAAAATCCCATCCCTACACTTTCTAGAGGTCACACATTGATACAAGCTAATTTTTTTCTTTTTTTGAAAAAAAAAAGAAAAGAAAATACCTTTTCTTCTGCCCAATACCAAGGGTTCAAATTCTATTTGCACTTTAAGTCAAACTATCAAAATTATTTATTTCATAAAGAGAATAATGGAACCAATTTTAAATGCTCCTTTTGAATTACTTATTTATTATTTATTTATTTATTATTTGGGATTCATTGAGGGTTACACTGATTGTGGTTCTTAAGTAAAGTTCCTCTTGTAATGTGTCCCACCCCCAAGAGGTGCCATTCACTGTGACCCCTCCAGGCCACTCTCCCTGATCCCTCATTCCCCTAACCCACACCTTGTGTTAATCATCTACTGCCTTCATATTAGGACTGAGTACACTGGATTCTTGCTTCTCCATTCTTACGATGTTTATAAAACAGTTTCTTATACACAAAAAAGTAAAATAAACATTTATGGAATGAATGCAATTTCTACCCATTTCCCTGACAAAGTCCTGCCTAAATTTAAATACACTAAATTTTCTTGCATTCTTAGGGTGCAAATAAGGAAGGAAGGGAAAAGTTTACTTTAATGAGTATTTGACTTTTACCAGGCTGGTGTAATATAGATCACTCCAAGGCCAATTCATTTGACCTGAATTTTTATTTCTTTAGAAATAGATGTGGAAGTTTTTCTTATTGCCTCATGTATCTATCTATGTTCAGATTCGTCTTTTCTACTACTTTTGTCTCTCCTCCAATTTCAAAAACTGCTCAAAACTGGCTCGGTGCCTGTAGCTCAAGGGGCTAAGGCGCCAGCCACATACACCTGTGCTGCAGAGTTCAAATCCAGCCCAGGCCTGCCAAACAACAATGACAGCTGCAATCAAAAAAAAATAGCTGGGCATTGTGGCAGGTGCCTATAGTCCCAGCTACTTGGGAGGTGGAGGCAGGGGAATCACTTGAGCCCAGGAGTTGGGGGTTGCTGTGAGCTGTGATGTTATAGCACTCTACCCAGGGCAACAGCTTGAGGCCCTGTCTCAAATCAAAAAACAAAAACCAAAGAAATAGAAACTGTTCAAAACTCAAAGAACTTTGTCCAAATGAATTATCCAATGCTCCTTTTTATGCTGTTGAAAGAAAGGTCCAAGTAGAATCTATTGTCTAATACACTATCTTCCTGAGATCTTTTAGTTTGAAATATAAAACGATTGGTAGTAAAATTGATTTTCTCTTTTTTGTGTGTTTTAAAACCTTTTTATCATAAAGTAAAACAGAAATATAGATAACCACACAAAATGTATAATTTGATTAATTATTTAAGATAAAACTCTTATAACAGCCATTCAGTTCAAGAGTGAAACCATTCTTTGTCAGTGGAACCATCTTCTTTGTCTGCCACTATAGAAATCTTTATGTGCCTCAAGCCAATCAAATTCCCTCCTTTCCCTAAAAAGTAATCATAGTTTGACTTTTATAACAATCCTTTTCTTGCATTTACTTATAGACTGTTCTTGGACATTATAGTTTAGTTTTCTACATCTGTTATGCTTAACAGGTTTCTACTCCGTCTCCTTCTTTCCCCTATGATTAATCTGTTCCAAAGGCTGAGCCATTTAACCTACAGACGCCCCCATGCTGATCGCATACATATGGTGCAGTTTAACACCTTCCTAAAATTTATTTACTTATTTATTGTTTTCTATTAAATCATAACTTTGTACATTGATACATTTATGGGGTTCAGGGTACTGCTTCAATATACAATGTGAAATGTTTACATTGAACTAAGTAGCACCTCCAGAACCAATGATTTCCCAAATTATAAGCAAATGAGATCAATGACAAAAATCGTACCCCTTTAAATTTTAAACATGCATTATATAAATCTCATTTGAATGTTAAAACCTAGTCTAGACTAAGATCCCTAGTTTAACAACTTCAGCACAAATACTTGTTCTAATGGAGTCACAGTCAGTGGTGTATAAAATATCTGGTCAGTCAAACAGCATTTAAAATACTTGCCTGAGGAATACACTATGTGATTTTGATTACTTTAATAATAGAAATAAATTTCTTTCTTTTCTTTCTTTCATATTTATCTTGAACTCATACTAAAACAATTTTTTCTGCATCCCTGAGAAATTAACTTTAACATATACCAAAACTGAACCGGTGGGATGAGGGAGCATGCTCTTTTATCAGAAAAAAGTCAATATTTACTGATTTGATGTGTTCCATCACCCACAGCAAGAATAACACACACACACACACACACACACACAAACACGGAGCCAACAGAGGGCAACAATTAGTGCACTCAAGGTCAGAGGAAGAGAAATGATGGATATATTGTCAGATAATAATATATTATCTGAGACAGGAGACACAATAATTTGGAGAAAATAAAGTGACAGCTTATGAAAAACATGCTTGCCTCCTTCTGTCATTTATTATCCCCATAACTCCTACAGATATAATGTAGGCAAAACTGATATGGTTACTAACATTACGGAATTCATTGTCTAGTGGGAAGATATATAGTGATTAAATCATCAAAGAAATACATATATTTTAGCAATTTTAACACATAATACATGTGTATTAAGAGAATGGATTTTGAAAATATGAGAGTCTATATAGCATGGGGGAGACCTAGACTAGAGGGACAGAGAAGGTTTCCATGAAGGATGGAAGCTTGAGATGAGATCTGAAGGTTGAGTAGAACTTAACTAGATGAAGTGTTGGTGGAAGACATTCTAGGAAACAAATACAACAAAGGCTGTAGTAGAAAAAAAGTCTAATCTTTTGAGAAACTGTAGTGAAGAGAAAAGAGAATTGTTCACAAAGGGAATAAAGAGGGTGTGGCAGACAGACCAGATCACAAAGGACCCTGTAAAGCATATTCGATGCAAGGGAAAGCCTTTTAAACATTTTCAGCAGGTACGTGGCATAATAAAATTCATCTCTGAAAAATCTTTCTTTGGCCACAGAATAGAAAACAGGCTAGAGTGAGTCAAGCATAAGGGCAGGAAGCGTCAGTTACCAATGTACTGGTCCAGCAAGAAATAAAAGGCATCTTATCATAACAATGTTAGAGGTAGAGGAAAAAATCAAGACTTTGAAGAAGGGTTAGGGACAGCAGATGAAATTCTTATAGTAAAAAAGCAATGTCACAGAAGAAGTAAGTTGTTCCTGGAGTTTCCAAAATCACAAACAATGGCAGAGTCACTGAAACTCATGCAGTTAAATAAGATTTCTAAATTCTAGTATTTGGCTGCAGCCAATAATAGTGTGTTGTATCTTTCAAAGAACAATCCTGAATTGTTCCTAACACATAGAAATGATGCCTCTATGGAAAGAAGTATGGAGAATCCTTAAAGAGATAAAAGTACACCTTCTACTTGATCCCACAATCCCATTACTAGGTATCTACCCAGAAGGAAAAAAAAAATTTTTACATGACATTTGCACTAGAATGTTTATTGAAGCTAAATTCACAATTGCCAAGACATGGAATCAACCCAAGTGTCCATCAGCTCATGAATGGTATATAAATTATGGTACGTGTATACGATGGAATACTCTTCAGCCATAAAAAGGGGAAGATATTACATCTTTTTATTTACCTGGATGGAGTTGAACCACTTTCTTAATAAAGTATCACAAGAATGGAAAAAAAAAAAAGAGCAGAATGAAGGTTTTTCCATCTAGACCTTTAGAGTTGTAAGTTTTACTAGAAACATAGAGAAGCTCTATATCCCCCATTCATAACTACTATCACAGTAAGCCACAATCTCTTTTATATTCTGAAGCAGTGGTGTGGTATCATAGGATAAGTGCAATTTTTCACTCAACATAGACTTCATTTTAAGGGCTAGATATTCTAACTATAAGCAACGACTTTGGGGAGGTTACTAACGTCCCTTAGTTACCTCAGCATTGATGAATTTTAGTTACTTCAGCATGAATATTTTTTTAATTTAAAAAAATTATACCCAAAATGCCTGCCTCTATGGGTAAAATACAGAGAATGCTAAGAAAAAAAAAAAAAAATATATATATATATATATATACACATTTTAAGAAAGGAAAATAAAACATATTAAAATTCTAATACTCAATATATAGCATTAACAAAAGATAAACACAAGTCATATTTGACTTCCACAAATATAAGAGATGCTCAAAATAGTACCCATCAGTGTCTAGACACTTCAGAGACTTCTGATTATGGCAAACTGCAGCTTGAGCGAATGGTGACCACAGTGCCCACTTGGATCCCTGTGCAGGCCATTTTAATTCTTCCCGGTGTACTCCAGTGTAGCTGGGCATCTACGGCACACCACATCCCATTCTGTTGCATACTCACATCTCCATTGAACTTATACTTCCACAATCTTCTCGAATTTCAAATACCACTTTAAATGATCATGTGCTCCTCAAGTGACAACTCCACCATTTTCTTTGACTGTCCTGTCTGTTGCATGACGATGCTAACATTGATTTAATTAATGCCATCTTTGGAGTGAACATCATCCTATACCTTGTTACCATAAGTCAGTTAACTTTGAAAATTAAATACATAGATAACATTGCTTAAAATATGTATATGTTTTTGGGCACCCCTGGTATAGTTGATGTCCAAGAAATGAAACTGAATGAATGAACAGATGAGTCTTCATCGCTTGAATTTAAAAATCTTCTTACATCAGTGTTTGTAAACATGATTGACTTGTGTCAACACAGTTCTCCTATTTATGCATCTTGGCAAATCAGAGTGGGCAAAGAAAACAAAATAGGAATAATCAGGTCAATGGGCTAAAGCCAGGATTTCCACAGATTCAAATTGTCTCGCATCCTGACATATCTGCATAGAAAGGGAGAAAAGAACTAAATCCAAGGCTTAGCAGGCCAAAAAACTCATTCTCTTCTTTAAACTGTTCTCGATTTTTAATGCTAAAATAGGGTATCAATAGACAAATGATTTATAATCAATTTTCTGGGGAAATGGAGCTATCTCTGAATCCTACCTCTAGAAAACCAGAAGGCCAAGAGAAATACATTGCTATCATGACTACACATTTTCACTTCCTAGCACAAACTTCAAAGTGCATTTTTCAAACCCAAAGGGAATGAAAAGCTAAATTTGTTTTCATGGGAGACTAACTGCTGACTGAAGATGTGGCATTTAGGGCATATACGATGGAAATGAGATAGTATGAATCAAGGCTTCTTCAGGCCTACTCAGCCTGCCTCTGGCTGACAAGTCCAACTTCATGTATATGGAAAGGGTCTCTTGATGAGGCAATTGTACATATGACTAACTGGGAGATTTAGATAGGTAAACACCATTAAAAATGGTATTTCCAACACATAATAGCATTTTCCATGTATGAGTGATTAAGAAAAATTATATACACACACGCACACACACATATATACACATACATATACATAGAGAGAATGTTGGGGTGAGTTTTCTTTTTATTTTCCTGAAATTTATTAATAAGAATAGAATAATACAAATTAGGATATAAAGAAGGGTCAATATAAGTATTATAAAAACCATTTCACTAAACTAATTTTTACTACAGGTCTACATGTGCCGGATGCTGGACCCACAAAACAAGCACCTTAACTTAAAAGAGTTAACGTGTGGGTCAGTCAATTCAAAATAGTATATTTGGAGCTGAAATAGAGCTATATAGAGAAGGGAGAAAATAAAGTAAGTAAATTTACCTGGAGTGGGAAAAATTCACTGAGGAGGTTACAGTAGTATATAATTTTGAAGGTCAAATAGGAGTTCTCCAATGAGACCACTTAAAACAGGACAAAGGAGAAAGGTTTTCATCCTCATGCAACCTGCTTACCAAATGACAGGGATTGGAGTGTCCCAAGGCAATGTAAACATCTAAATTCTCCATTCAGAAGAACAGTCATGCATTTGCAAGGCAGTCCATTTGAATGAAAAAAGTACTGGACCTGAGCTGTGTCAGCAAGTCATTTAACCTCTCTGGACTTTGGTTGAGAGTTGAAACTTAGAATCTCTAAGTTCTCTTTTAAAACTAAGATTCAGTGATTGTGTCACAATCTCAGAACTACAAGACTAAAAGGAGTCTTACTCATCCCATATGTCCTCTTTAAATCCTACAGCAGAGGGATAAATAGAGCCAACTGGTTGATTGTAAAAACCTCATCACAATTTCAAGGGTATAGGTCTGTCTGTCCATGTGAAGAATTAGTTACTCTTTAGCCTCCAGAACAGTATTGTCTAAGAGAAATATAATGAGAACCACAAATGCAAAACATATACGTAATTTAAAATTGTCTAGTAGCCATGTTAAATAAAATAAAAAAACAAGTGGGATCTATTTTAATGCTATATTTAACCCAGGATAGCCAAAATAATATTAGACACATCATCAAGACAAAATGAATGGAAAGTCTACCCTTTTCCAAAACTAAATCTTCAAAATTCAGTATGGATTTTACACTTTCAATGCACTTCAATTCAGATTAGTGACATTTCAAGCACTCAATAACCGTATGTGGCCAGAGTTTTCTCTGTTGGACAGAATAGCTCCAGGATGTATCTTCTGAAACTGATGGACAGCCCTAGGGATATATATATTCCTCCTGAACATGAGGGGTTAGGTTTAAAATTTATTGCTATACCTGAATTTGATATAAGTTAATACATTTTTTTCCTAAGGAGTTTCTCCTAGGAGTAGTTAACATTGCCTTTACTTACATCTCAGCAGGAAAGAAGACTGGCAATTAGCTTTTACATTATAGAAGGCAAGGAATGGAAGAAATTGAGAGTAGGTTCTTTCCTTTCTCACCATTGAGAAAGAAAGGAACCTACTGTTGACTCGGTTTCCATTACACATAAGACACTATGAAGGGCTTTTAAATGTTAGCATAGGTAAGTCTTACCACAAAGTCTATGTTGATGTGACAGACGTTAGCATCCCGTTCTACAATTGAAGAAACTAAGGTTAAGGCTGAATAACTGGCTTAGACTCATATAGCTGCTACTAAGTAAACCAGAAATTCAAAACTAGGGCTATCAGACTTAAGTGGCAGAGTTTCTAGAGTTAACTTTGCTTGTTCACATGAAAGTCCATAGCAATCATGGTCTGAATAGCCCAGAGACACGAAAACCCTCTTTCCAGCTTTGAAAGCTTCCATCTAGGCATCCCCTCACCAGTCTAGGCTAAATCTTGCCTAAAGAATCCTTGACATTTCTTTCTCAGTCCTTCTCTTCTTAGCTGAGCACCAAAATCGTCTTTTTCATTTCCTTATAAGATTACTGCACCAAACCCAATTCCAACACTTGCACCTTTGTCTTTAAAGAAGGGGTCTGTCAACTCTCATTATCAAAGCTATTTCATAAACTCTCAGAAAGAAAAGTCATTGGTTCTGGGAAACAATATGGTGTGTATAGGAAAGACTGGCTTTTATACTTGCTTTGTGACTTTGGATATGCTAATTTGCCTCTTTAAGTGTTACAGTCTATTAAATGGAGGCAGTAACACTTACCGATAAGGTTGTTATAAGGATTGAAATAAATAAAAATTAAGAAATTCCTTGCCTATAATAAGAAATTGTTAATTCCTTCTTTTATTTTGCCGTTTCCTCTGATTATCTACGACTGATGCCATGATACACATTTTATTGCTCCTTTGACTCATCTCCAATAGCTAGCCACTTCTTCCCCAGGAGTGGTATCTATCTCTCTGAGCAGATTCAGTAAGAATTATACATGGAAATAGGACCTCGGGATTTTTCCCCCTTAGCCTATTCAGTGAAATTGTGATGAACGAGATAGATATATTATATGCGTTTTGCCCTGGAGGAAATACGATCCCTTAACTCAAGACTGTGTCAAAAATATTTTGCCCAGGATGTTCCCAAGGGATTCGATGGCACTGACCATTTCTCCCACCCAGCCAAAGCTCTACATCCAGCCTTGAGCTGTTTCTGTCTCACAGGCTCTGCAGACCACAGTGCACACCAGGGAACTTGGCTTTGTTTAGCCCTGAAGGAGGGGATGATAAGGGAAGAGGTGAGAATCACCTCTGCTACAAAAATCAATGTTATTGACTGCTGGGTTAAAGGAAAAGGAAAACAGCCTTGCTGACTGCAGCGGACTAGGAGGAAGAAAAGGACCTAGAGGTAGGTAGATCTTTATAATGAGATTGGACAGACAGTCCTAACTGCATGATGCTCCTTAAAGATCAAAGTCCTGTCTAACAACTTCCATCCTCCCCCAGCTTCTACTCCCCCAATCAGTTTTGCACAACTATCTTCTAACTTGTTTTTAACTAAATATTTTAGGCCTATGGGAAAAAGTTAGTGCTTTTTACTATACTGGTAAAGCCTTAATTTTCCTTTCATGTAGTTTGAATTTTTCTCATCTGCTATTTGCATTAAATGACTTTTTTTCTTGAACTAGTTAATTGCTTTTCTAAAAATTGTATTATAGAATTTTCTTTAGACAGAATTGAGTTTTAATTTCAAATTAAACCAAATTCAATAATTCATTACTTACTATATACAGACACAGATACTATTTCTTCTTAACGACTCTGACCCTTGTACAGAACACAGTATTTAGCACATCACAGATACTCGATTAATATTTACTTTAAAAAAAATGTACTCACAAAGATAGATAGTTCACATAGGAAAGAAACACACACAGAAACATCAACATGCACAAGTGCAATACTTGTGATGGGAAGTGTAACAAGTGTCATACTATAAATACAAAGTAATAAAGGGTAGAAAACAGACAAGTTCTCTCAGACAGGAGAAATTACCTGGCAGGGTCTGAATGGACCAGACAGTTACCATGTAGAGAAGAGGAGAGGTAAATATTTTTCCATACAAAAGTGACCGATTAAGCAAAAGCAATTAGAAGGAAAAATACTAATATTTTCTACCATGGTTTAAAATGTGCAAAGTAATTCCACACGTATTACCTCGTTTATGCTTCATAATAAACTTCTGAGGGGCAACGTATTGTTCCAAACATATATAAAGTTCTTTTGGTTTGCACATTTAACATTTAGTTTTTAAAGTTATAAATGCAAAAGCTTAGGGCAGCGCCTGTGGCTCAAAGGAGAAGGGCTCCGGCCCCATATGCTGGAGGTGGTGGGTTCAAACCCAGCCCCAGCCAAAAAACTGCCAAAAACAAACAAACAAACAAACAAAGCGTAGATTTTACCTAACTTTTAAGTTCAATTTATAATTGTACAGATCTACTTATGAATTTAGCAAGATTTTTATAATAACCAAAGACTTTATGAGTTAAATTCTCCTTAAACATTTAAACTTTATTTATGAATTTAATAGATTAAATTTTTTAAGTACTTCTCTGAAGAAAGTATTTAAATCATTATTTTACATCTAATAAGTGAAACAAAATATGAGGTGTCTTAAGCTTTCTTATATGTTTCAGTACAATTTATAGTACTAAGATACTTTATATCTTTTATCTTAAAATTAATTCCTTGATATCCTATAATCAACTCATTAAATAATCTGGCAAATTCTCTTTAAAAAACCCAGATATAATGTGTACATTACAAAATGTTTAAAATTATTACAAAATAAAAATACCAATGAAACATTTTAATTTCATTCATTGTTCTGTAGTTAATCTAAATCTTTTCAGGATTAAGGACCTCTACCCACCAAAGAAACAATTGTGTACATTTTGTGATTGGTTTCCCAAGCAATTTGGGGGTTTCATGTTCTGCTGATTAAGGTAGCAACAGAGGTCTTGGCTAAGAGACAAATAACCATAGACATTGAGGTTGATTTTTCTCACTTTTGCAGCTAGAAGACTAAACGTTGTTTCATAGTCAATATCTCAAGATTTTTAAAAGGGGTTGCTCTCTAGTCTTTGTCCGGGGATTCAAGGTATACCCTAGAGAATCTCCAGCTACACTAGCAAATGCACAATAATCACCAATTTTAAATCTAATCTTCACTGTTTTAATTAGTATTTCATTGGCTTTCTTATTTTAATTTCTTCTGAATGGATCCTGAATATCTGAGGCTTTGCCTAAAGCCATGCTCATGATATGAGATAGATCTTCTCAACTATACCATTTAAGAAAATAAGCATCAGGAAAAAATGGATTTATTCATCTAGAAGTATTGCAGACTACTTTGTAAGCAGAGAGGATTTCAAGCAGGTATTTAACAAAATATTCAATTTTCCCCCTCTCTTCTGTTCCGTGAGCAGCGGATGGGAAGCACGGCTGTGTGTTGCACGGAAGTGGCAGAGGGCCTGGCAGAAGGTAATGATGGAAAGGTGGCTGAGGCCATCCAGATGATGAAGAATTTTGATGGCAGTGAGAAACACAGAAAGCTCCTGAGCAGGAAAATGAAAAACTAGCTCCTACCCATATTTAAGAAAAATTTCTGGTGCCACCAGGAGGAGGATAAATTAGGAAAGGAAACAGGAAGAATAGGGAAGCCTGTCAAAATGTTCCTGTGGCAAAAGAGAAAGAGAAAGAGTGAATGAGAGTCTCCATGGAAGGAAAGAAAGGTGGACAGAGACAAAGGAAATCATTTAGGTTAGATGCCACAGGATTTGCATATTGATTAGATTTCCTCAGGGTCTAGAGCGTAAAAAATGATTTCAACATTTCTACTCTAAGTGCCTAGAAGAGTGATAATAAGGAAATTGTCTAGTTGGCTTCTGCTTGAAAGAATAATAAAAAACACAGCTCAAAGCCATTATTTGTCTGCGGTGAATGTAGAGACGTTGTTTGGGGACTGGCTAGAGAAACATATTTGCTTTAAAAATACATTTTTTTCTCTATTTGAAGTACAGTGACAATGATCCTTTTAAAACTCAGACTCACCGTATATTTTTTTCCAAACTACATCTCATTTCAAAGCTATTCCAAGGTTACACTTGAAAGCTTTCTATCCTCTGCTAAAACATAATAGTCTGCAAAAAACAATGCTTTTAGTCCTGCCTACCTATTTTTATTTACTTTTCAATAAGAAAAAGCTAATTTACTATACAGCATTTAAAAAGATGCCTACGAATAATTATTAAGGACATGAGAATGTTCTTATGATATAGTATGACAAAAAACAAACTGTAAATATTACAACTTGAGCTGATACATACACACCCATTCATATACATACACATATGCGGGGGAAATGAAAAGAATATAGAGTTTTCATACATGAGGAGAAAAGTAACTTCTTTATAGAAGAAGAAAATTTTGACCCTTTTCTGTACTTCCATAATTAGTATAATGAGAATATATTACTTTCATAATTTTAAGAACAGATGAGGAATATAATGTGTACTGACCCATTTAAAACTGATTCATTAGTTTACTTTTCCTAATGAGTCTGAAGGAGTTCAGCTTATGAATTAAGCAGCTAAGCGTCTAACACAAATGCAAGGGCTCTTTCAGTGGCTCCCAGATTCCTGATTCACTCAGATATCTCCCTTACTCGCTCCCTGCCAGGCCCGCTGTATATCCCATTGCTCCATTGTCCTCTTCCAATCCTAAGTACCACTTTAAGGAAATAATCTAGCCAGACACTTTTAAAGTAAATAAATGTATATACAGCTTTTAAAAAATCTATATTTAGGAACACCTCTAAAAGATAAATAAGAAATAAATATAAAAAGGCTCAAAATTACTCTCCTACTATTCACCTAACTTTCATTCTAGAGAAAGGCATTCCCTCGGATTTTTTGACCTTCTCTTTTCTGATTTGGATATTCTTTCTTTCTCTTGTCTTATTTCTCTGGTTAGGACTTCCAGTACTACGTTGAATGGAAGTGCTGACATTGGGCACCCTTTTCTTATTCCAGTTCTTAGGAGGAATGCTTTCAACTTTTCAGCATGATGTTGGCTGTGGTTTGTCATAAATAGTTTGATGTATTATAAAATCTTGATGTTCTTTCTATGTCTAGTTTGTTGAGGGTTTTTATCATGATAGGGTATTGATTCTGTATTTATTGAGATGATAATATGATTTTTATTTGCATTTATATGTTACTTAGACAATTATAAACACAGCAGTTTCTCAACAAACTCGAGAATCTCCCAAATATGTCTTTTGTTAAGAACCACCACGGGTCATTTCCAGATTCCCAGTCTGTGTCCCTAGAGATTCTAATGTTGGAGAAATACTTCCCTAAGACAGGCACTAACTTTCCATTAGAGAGGCACTCTGTTGGATGCAGAATCCTCTTCTTCTGTTGTATCTCTATCCTTCTTTGGCAGTATCACATCCAGTCCAAAGAGGCACTCTACATAATATGTCCTGCTATTTGAGTGGCTAATCTCCATTCATTCAGTCACTTAATTAGCAAATATTTATTTATCATTTGCTAGGTAGAAGGTAATGGGGATACAAATACATATAAGATATGGTTCTTGCCCTCAAGTAGCTTATAGTACACTCAGTTAAGAACTAGGGAGGTGTCTCCTGAGAATCAGAAAGTCTGAGGCCAGTTTGGGCACAGTGGCTCATACCTGTAACAGCACTCTGGGAGACCAAGACAGAAGGATTGCTTGAGCTCAAGAGTTCAAGACAAGCCTGAGCAAGAACAAGACCCCATTTATATAAAAAAATTTTTTTTAATTATCTGGGTGCCATGACATGAACCTGTAGTCCCAGCTACTTGAGGCTGAGGCAGGCAGATCACTTGAGCCCAGGAGTTTGAGGTTGCAGTGAGCTATGGTAATGCTACTGTACTCTACCTAGGGTGACAGAGTGAGAGTGTCTTAAAAAAACTCTGACCCATGAATGGATTAACAAAATGTGATATATGTATAACATGGAATACTATCAGCCATAAAAAGATGAAGACTTTACATCTTTTATGCTTACCTGGATGGAGCTGGAACATGTTTTTCTTAATAAAATATCTCAAGAATGGAAGAAAACATATCCAATGTTCTCAACATAAGAAACCAATATATAATCACCTACACATTCATAAGAATGATAAAACACAACTATAGTCCAGAAAGAAGGAGGGAAGAAGAGGGAGAGGGCAGGGGACAAGGGAGAAGGGAGGTTATTTGGTGGGACCTCACCTAATGGCCGCAATGCAGTGGTACATTTCAAAACTGTTAAGAGTAGAATATAAATGTCTTAACACAACAAATAAGTAAGAGAGGTGATTCCATATTGTATATAAAATCATCATTTTACCCCATAAGTGTATTAATGTACACAGTTATGATTTAATAAAGAAAAATCACAGAGGCCAAAAAGAAGCCTTAAATGAATATGTATGACTCAAGTCTTGGATATTCTATCTGTCAAAAATGTAGAGGATTAAATAGCAGTAAAAGCAATGGTAATCAATTATCAAACCATTTTTCTCTAATTAATCCTGATCAGATACAGAAGAACTGAAAACCAGCCCTTGAGAAGAGCTCGATATCAAGGAAGGAAAAGACAAAGAAGATAGACACCCAATGTATAATTTAAGACAGCTTCAGACAATTTGTACGCAGTCCCACTGGAAACAACCTAATTCAAATGATCACCATCTCTTCCCTGGATCACTGCTGGATCCCTGCTCCTGTGTTGCTCCCTTAAAGTCCCTTTTCAACAGAGCACACTGAATGATCCGCTCTAAACATTAACTAAATCATCTTCTGCTGAAAACCTCGCTGACCTCTCAACTCATTAAAAGAAGCTTACCTTACAAAGCCTCACTGTGATCTTTTCACTTTGACATTCTCTGGACCTCTCTCTTCCTAGCCCCACTGGCTTTTAGGCGTCCCTCAGCATGCCAGGCAGGTTTGCACCCACAGCCTCTGCACTTCACCTTCCATGACCTTTTCCAATGCAGTTAGTCCCTCTGCACCCTTTAGGTCTTTACTCCAAAGTCATCTTCCTAGTGAGATGCTCACTAACCACCTTACCTAAAACTGCAACACGACACATTCCCAAACACATACTTCCAATTTCCTTCCATTTTTTTTCTTCTGAGCACTCACCACTATATTGTTTCACTTAATTCTCTAACTTATTATCTACCTTCTTCACCAGTGTATATGTTTTATGAGGTAAGGATTATTGTCTGTCTTATTCTATCCTTTATTTATGACACCTAGTTCAGTGCCTGGCCCATAATAAGGGCTTATTAATTATTTGGTATTTTTTTAAATTATTTGATGAATGATGAATACAGAATAGAGAAGAAAGCCTCAGGCTTGACTTTGGCCATCATTTATTACAAAGAAGCCAAGAGAAGGAATAGTAAGGTCATATGTAAGGCAGACATAATGTTATTGTTTACTTAATTCCTAACATTTTTTTTCAAAAAAGATTTGCATTATCTGGGAGATATTAATTGTTATAGCTCACATACCTGTATAAACATTATCTATTTAGGAAAGTTATTAAAAGAGTTTACAGTTTACAGTGCCCTGAGCTGTTGCTGTACCCTGAGGCTCAGCCAGCTCAGATTTTATAAAAATGAATTAAAATCTCAAAAAAAAAAAAAGTTTACAATGGAACAGACCTGGTTAAAAAATTGACTTTACTGGTGGTTAATAGTTGTGGCATTTTTTTGTAAACTATAGCCCAGAGTTTATTCATCCATAATAATGCTTACATCTTAGGTTGCTGGGCAGTGTTTTAAAGGAGTATGTGCAAATAATTGGTGTAGTCCATGGTTCATACTAAAAGTGTGGCAAATGGTCACTATTATTGCTATTATTCAGTGTGCTATTTTATTCTTTATGAATTAATTCTTTTTATCATAAGTGTTTAGTTAAAGAACTTTAATAAAAATTATAACTCCCATGTATCAAGTTAAGCCTAGATATTATAAACCCAAAATACTGAATAGGCTCACAAACACTTAGAGACCGTAACATAGGGAGTTCAGTGAGGGAAGAACACATTATTGGTATCCTGAAAGGAATAATTATTCAACTGGAACCCTAAGAGGGATGACTTCTGATTTGTTATGAACCAGCCATAGTTGTTACTCAAATTGTCCTCCTTGTTTTGGTTCATAATTCCAAGCCATGCCTATAACAAACTTGTGTTTATTAAAAGTGTCCATATGTGGTATTCATATGTGTTATTCATCATAGGATTTAGCAAAAAATAGGAGTCAGCAGCATAAGGAGACAAAATTTCTGAATGTCTCCTTTTAATATAATTAGTCTATCAATCATATTTTAAATTCCTAAAACACATGTAAGCTATGAGAAAAAAATTAGAGAAAATAACATACAATTCCTTTCTTCAAAATGTTTAAAATCTAGTTGGGTTTGGAGCAATACCCAAACATGAGCAAAATTAGCTAGCCATGAAAGAGACTAACTGAAGTAATGATGTAAGGCTATATAAGGTATATTATCGTGAATAATGGAGAAAAAGTACTCACTACATCAAAGAAGGGATGAAACAGGGGAGTTAGGTTGGCTGGATTCCACTCCTTGCAAGACAAGACAGACACCCTGTACTACGTCTTAAAGGAAGGATAGAATTTAGACCAGCCTGGTCAAGCAGAAATGGGACTCCCATTGTAGAAAATAATTCTAGCAAATACCAGAGGCAAAAAAGGAAGGGAGTGCTTGAAAAAGCAATGTCACTGAAAAAAACTCACTGGAAATGAACATGATGAATGTCTGAATTCTGGAGTGTTTGGGCAGTCAATAAATTGTTTTATTGATTCTCCCCAACCTTCTAGCTCTACATCCTAGCAACACAGATCTAAAAGAGTATGTGACTGTGTGTAAGTGGTTTATGATTGTCAAATCCAATACTATTCAAACCAAAGGCTATATGACTCCAAAGTCTAAGAATTTCTTTCTTTATCTTTCTCTCAAACAATTTAATAAGAATTGAGATAAATAATCTGAGAAGAAGCTGAGAAAGTAAAACAAGAAATCTGAGATTCAGTTAATGCACTCATTTAACAAATAATTATTGAGTATCTACTGTGTACTGGGCATTTTTCTTTGTGCCAATAATATAAAGGTGAAAAAAACCCACTAAAATTCCAGTTTCCATGGAGTTAACATGTTAGTATATATGCACAAGTGGCTGTCATTGTCATAATGAGGGCACAGAGTATATTATACCTAAATATGTTTCTCATTAACTAAGGTATTTTTTAATTGGGCTCAATTCAATCAGAATTTTTTAACATAATTCTTACTGAAGGCAACTCAGAAACTTTGCTGCTATTTGGTGGCCTTTATCAATTTTGATATCACTGATGAGTTAATAGTTAAACTGAATCTTATTGTATTCTAAGAGCTCTTTTTACAGTGTTTATGAGCTTATCTAACATAATTCTTATAATAGGTAACAGATATTTTACAGATTAAAAAACTGAACTTCAGATAGGTTAAAATTTTTCTCAAGCTATGCAGTAAATGGGGAAGACAAATCCAAATGTAGTTCTTTCGGAATCCCCAAAAGCCATGCTTTAAAATCATTCTGCTCTGTTACCAGAAGGGTGTCCCAAAAGTTGCCATATACAGGGAAAATGGGAAATTGTGGCCAAATGTACCTAATGCACATGTACCTAAATTTATAAAATATTCTTGAAAAAATTTCACAAAGAGGTGGACAACACATAAAGAATATGTTGTAAATACTTTGTAAATAAAGGCACATTTAGCAGTAATTTCCCATTCTTCCTATCTATGATGACTTTTGGGACACCCTGTATTTTTGCAAAAACTTCTTGCATTTACTTTCAGTGAATTTAACAATAAATGATTCAAGAATTCTTGAATCTAGGGATAGGCAGCATAATGTACTGTAAAAAGTGGTGAGTCAAGGCTCAAGAAACCCTACTTTTAACATATCATGAAGGAGAATAACTGGTCACTTCTTCTCTTTCTACCTGGGTTTTCTGTGATATGGACCTCATACTTCATATTTCAAGGGTTGTGGGTTTGTAAATGTGTATTTAGTAATATTTATAGTAACAATGAAAGGAATGAAGTTATTTAGAAAATTATGATCAGTATCATTATTTTCAAACATATCTATAGCCAAAATGATACAGATGTCTGATGCAATACACTTCCTACACATTTTCTCAGTAAGAGAGACTTTTCATACAACATAGGCAATATCTGACAGAAGTGGAAGTATATGTCTACGTAATGATCACTTGTTTCTTTTTGTAGAGTAGATGCAAATTAAATTGTTCTAATCATGTTCTATAAAAAGTTAAAATAAAATCCTGGCTGGGTATGGTAGTTAATGCTGATAATCCTAGCACTTTGGGAAGCTGAGGTAGGAAGATCACTTGAGGTCAGGAGTTCAAGACCAGGGTGGGCAACATAGTAAGACCTCATCGCCAAAAAAAAAAAAAAAAAAAATTTAAAAAATTATTTGGGCATAGTGGTATATGCCTATATTACTAAATGCTTGGAAGCTGAAAGTGAGAGAATAGACTGAGCCCAGGAATTTAAGGCTACAGTGACCTATGATCACATCACTGTACTGTAGCCTAAAAGAGCAACACCCTATCTCTAGGGAAAAAAAAAAAAACGTAACAAACAAACAAACAAAAGAAACCCAAAACCAAAAAATAAGTCAGGATATACCAATATGATAGGAATCTTTACCAAACTTGAGCAATTTAAAGCTCATATGAAAACATAAAACATAAATAATATTCATTGATTAGAAGTATCCATTTCTTTTCCGTCCACAAAAAGCTCTCTCTAAAACCTAGGTGGTAAAGTAACACAATTTCCAAAATGTGAGATTTGATGATGGTTTAAGTCAACTATCACAGCATTGGCTCCCATTTCTGCTACTCCCTATCAGTTCACTGTTCAGCCTCTCAAGATCCCATGTTTCATCCATCTCAAACTATTTGCAGCTCTTTGGAGTGTTTTGTTTCTTAGCTCCGTGCTATAGTCAGTCCCTTTACCTAGCAGGCTTTCCTTACTCCAAGCTGCTTGGCAAAACCCCATGTAGTTGTCAAGATTAAACTCAGAAGTAACCTTACCTTTTGATCAGTCAAGGTGAATCTGGCCTGTGTTTGCGTGTTTGTTTTGTTTTATTGTTTTTTTTTTCTCTTATAATAATGTCCTAAATAAACATCGATTAGGGGTCCTATAATACTTCAAATCACTAATTTGTTTATATGTCTGCATCTTTTCTTAGACTGGAATGTTCCTAAAGGCAAAGATTATTTTCCATTGACCTTAGTATCTAAGACTCCAGGATAGTGCATAAATCATAGATGTCATTCCAAAAATTGCAATAAGATGAAGAGACAAATTATGACCCATAATTATACTGTTTTCTTTCTTTCTTTCTGTCTGTCTTTTGTAGGGACAGTCTCACTTTATTGCCCTCAGTAGAGTACCATGGTATCACACAGCTCACAGCAACCTCCAGCTCCTGGGTTTAGGCAATTCTCTTGCCTCAGCCTCCTGCGTAGCTGAGACTACAGGCGCCCGCTATGCCTGGCTATTTTTTTTTGTTGAAGTTTGGTTGGGACTGGTTCGAAACTGCCACCCTCGGTATATGGAATCAGCACCCTACTCACTGAGCCACAACACCACCCGTGATTTCTATAAATATATATATTTGTGTATGTGAACACTATTGGTCTGGATTTAATGCCTTGACTGTTACATAAAAACATATAAAGTACATTAAAACATACCAGTGCCAAAAAAATCCTTTTATTTGTAACATTTAATAAATGTCCATTTAACAAAACAATCATTCTAGAGTAAAAGAATGTGACATCAGTGGTCTATACTGTGAATAAACAAATAAAAAATAGATAAAAAATGTCTCTATCCTTTGAATTTCAGTCACCTAAAAGTTTGGGGTCACTGTAACAATAATCTTGTTAAATCATGGCAAACATAAGAAACTGGATCTCACGAGAAAGATTGTATCAGACTCGGGCAAATAAGCAATTCTGGCACCAAGAAAATAAAATAAAAAACTATAAAAATACAGCATAAAGTAAAAACAAAAATTAAAAATAAAAGTTGGGCAAGACTTGAATGGCACCTACTTGGTGAAGAAATATCAGACCACAGTGAAATGAAAACTCTTTTGTAAACCACGCTGTCTCAAAAGGACAAAATAACTCTTCAAAATTATAAATTATGCAAGAAAGTTCAAGAACTAATTATTACGTGCATACAGGCATGTTTAAATTTAAATTAGTCCATTCAAATCAAAGTTATTTATGTTGTAGGTGGCAGTGCAAATGACTTGAGTTTCTGTTGATCAATGTATCAGAAGTATCTATATCTCAATACAGATTAGCCAAAGTACTAGCAATTTATTATCAAAAATGCATCTGAATTTAGATAAGATATTGTTGATCAAAGCCTTTTCATTCCTTTACTTATGAATTGAAGTGAGAAAAATTTTAAGCTAAATTCATAATGACAATTGTTAGCTGTTCAGAGTGTAAAGAGATTTCCCAAAGCCAACATCAAAGGAACTTGGAACTTAGGTTTTCCAGCAGTTTTGAATACAATAGTGAAATATCAAAACTATTGTTATTAATAGTTAAGAAATAGAATAATTTCTTAATCCAAATTATTTATAGAGCTCCCTCTGAAGAAAGTACTTTTCCCCTTCAAAAAAGATAACCGAGAAAAACATCTACAATTTACTGATCTTACAAAATAATGCATGTCATCCCCATAATTTGAAATAACAGATAGGGATAGAGAAATCCAAACTGATATTTGGGCATACTCCCCATGTTTTTAAATGTTTCTTTTTATTTCGTTTACTATCTCCATCATATGCCTAGCTGAAAATTGACTACTGAAGTTAATTTTAAAAGTAGTAAACTCTATAGATCCACAGAATGCTTCCAGGTTGCAGTTACAAGAAAATTGGTTATCAAACATAAATACTACCTGTTTGAAATTCAAATGGAAAATAAAAAGGCTCACGAAAGAATGAGCAACAGGGAGTTCTTTAATAAAACTTGTTTAATAAAACTTGTAAACACAGAAAATAAAACTTTAGTACCCAGACACATTAAACACTCTCCCAGTAAAGTAAAAGGGGGAAACACTTTATATTGACCTCAAGATTCCTATTTTAAGTCTTAACTGTCTTTTAAAATCATTTTCCTCAAAGGCAATCACTTTCCTCTTGGACTTCCTTCAATAAGAAATTCAAGCTCAAAATGTTAAGGGAGGATGTAATTCAATTAAATTATGCAACTGGAATTCCACAGCTGATCTGTCTGGCTCGGTGCTGAATGAACATAGTGTCAGAAAACCATCCCAATAATAACGACCTGTTCGTGGCAAGGGGTAAATCTTTCAAACTTAGGCTCAACTTCAGAGGCTCATTGGCTACAGCAAGTAAATGTTAGAAGGGTAACAACACCGGGACAGCAGCGCCCACGCAGCTGAAGCCACCAGCCCACCCAGAGCCCAGGATTTGTATGATCAATATCACCAATTCTCAATGATAATCATTTGTTTATATGTACCGGGTTGTTAGTTATCTCCCAGATCACATACAAACGCCGTTACAGTCACTACATTTAACCCCCCGCTATCAGGTTCTTAAACAATTAAACTGCAGGAATACAGGCAGCTCACAGCACTTTTAAAAGAAAGACTAAATCCTAATTTAAAGCATGCTCTCGCTTTTTACGTTCTCTGATTTCTTGGTCTGGCCTACCTAAATAATTTTTATCTTTTCCGTTTCCCTTCCACCCCCAAGTAGAAGCGTCAACCTGAATTCAAACAGTTAAACCTGAAGGTCACTTCCCAACAGCGTTCCAACATGCTCCGCCAGCGAGGCTGCATGGCAACAATAAAACAAAGCCTCTGCAACCACCTGTAATAATCTGCCTGCTCAGCCAGCAATCGGAAAAGTCCTGAAGCTACGTGAGGTAGACATTTTCTGCAGCTGGTTTAACATGTACATTGTGCCCAGTTGCCGGCTCGACTCCTCTTACCTTCACGTTAGTCCGGAGTGCACAGTAACATGCAAAGAACATTGCAGTAAATAAGGAGCATATGGACCGGTATTCAGCTTCTCAGCACAGCGCAAGCCCCACACACACGATCCTGGGCATGTGTTACTAAGGAGCATCCGTTCCCTCTGTCAGTTTGAAAATGCATTGATCTCTGTTGTCTCTGACTATAAAACGACATGTCTTGAAGGCACTGAGTGAGAGCTCAAAATCTCTTCATTGGCTATATATAGCATTGTGCCCAGTAATTTCAATTAGATGAGAATTCAGCATCTGAAAGTTAAGACCTCAGTTGCTTTTCCTTCTAGCATTTTAAATCACTGGATTAAAAAAAAAAAAAAAAGGAGGGGGAATGAGCTCACCCAGGAAGGAGGGGGAGAAAGGTGAAGAATTGAAATTTAACCAATGAGTTACTTATATTTCTGGAGAGCCCTGGTGTTATCCTATTAAATACTTTACAATGAGATTGCATCCGGCAGACTATAAATGAAGAGGAAACCCTTTTCCCTTTGGAGGTTTAATATGAGCTTTGCACTATATTTCAGGCTGTTCTGATGCAGCACCCTGTTTGGCAAATACTACAAATCACTGCAACCATGTCTCATTCTGCTTCTCCGTGTGGAACAGGACCAGAACTAACGATCACTGTCACATAAAGTCCCCTAAAATGTAAGCTGGCTTCCCCTGGGGTGATCTGCAGTTACAGGGCTGAGAAGGACCATCTTCCTGCCCTGTAACGTCTGTTATGTCTCCAGGGATATCTAAAGTTGCTAAGCTCTCTAATAAAACAATGTGTCTAATATTCCAAAACTAAAACTATGATTTATTGGCACATGACAATCCGTAATAGAAGATGGGATTGGAATGAAGACAGAAGATTCCAGGGGATAACATAACCTCAGATTCAGTAGCTACTGCTGCTGAATGTAAAATATTCAGCTTCCTCTGGAAGGGAGAGAGTGAGAGAGAAAAATAAAAGCTTCTGTCCTTATAAATCCATAAAGGAAAAAAATAACCTCATTCAACAACATCTTCAGATCCTACTGTCTGTTGTCATTTCTGTCAAGCACTAGATGCTGCAAATTAACTCAATTTTTACTCAGTCAAAAGGATAAAGTCCAATTTAGGGTTCTAAACTCTTATTTCCAGCCTTGGGAAGCCCTAATGCTCAGCTAAAATTCTAAAGCTATCTGGCAAAATGTAAGCAGAAATGAACAGTTCTTACTGCAGCAAAAATAGTGGGAGGAAAGAGTGGTGATGTCTTTGCCACGACGTTCCCCATCAGCATACAGCAATGGGGAAGATCGGCATAACTCACCCCAAAAAAGCTGCAGTGGCTTTTAGGATTTGTCTTTAATATGTTTTGCATAAGCCACCTCCCCTCAGGAGCCCGCAGTTGTGCAAACGCACCGTCAGAGTCACTGGACATTTCTCCTGGGCAACGAGGTGAGGCAGCTTCAGGAGGAATCAAGTTGTTTAAGTAAAAGAAATTAAACGAAGATGAAAAGCAAGATTTTCTGTTTCTCTCTTAATGACAAGCATTCAGAAAGTGTCATCAGTTCTGACTAAATAGCTATTTTGGGCTACCATTGTTTGTGCTTTTTTTAGGAAGAAAAAAGGCAATCTTAAGCTGGAGATTCTTTATAACGTAAGAGAAGGCAGCCACTTATTTTGATTCCCTGTTCCGTCTGTCATATGAGCGTAGGTAATTACAAATCGCAAGCACTTGCAACACAACCAGTGACTTCCAGTACACTAAAAACTGACATGGATGCCCAGCTCTCCTCATTCCATAACTTTTATTAATGGCTTTAAATACAGAATCAACCTTTCGGTTAATAACACTTCCCCCTCCAGAGGTTATAGCAGGTCATATTTCCTGCAGCTCTTCCTAATAAATGAACCCAAACATAGCAACTCAGTGTTATGGAAAATGAGGGGATTTAAAAGTTTCTTTCTTCACTGGGGATTCAGATTTTTTAAAAATCATTTTTCTTCAACCTGTGAATAAGTACTATAAAATACACTTTTTCCATTAGAAGTGAGAGAAAGGAAATTTATATATTTTATCATTATTAGTAGTATTTTTTTAATAATCTCCAGGGTATTGGAATGGCCTGGGAGAGAAAGCGATAAAAGAAGAACTAGAAAATGTTACAAATGTCAGAGTAGTTTACAGAGAAGGATTAAACAAAAATAAAGTTACAAGTGATAAAATACAAGTAGGTTTCCCAATTAAGGCAATCAGGGAGGGGGACTTCGGATAGGGCTTCAGATCCAGTTTTAAGTGTATATGTTCTTTAAAAAGGGGTCCTTGTCTTGAAAACTCATTACAAACTCCCAATTACAGTTATATATCTCACAGAATCCCACATAGACATGGGCTATACGTGTAGATTTACTGTCTAATATTTTTACATATACTAGGATAACTGACTTACTCTTCTCATTTAAAACTGCAGAAAAAGAGGCATTAACTACTATGACAATGTCCCATTAAAGAATATTTCCTATTTTTAGGCAAAGACTTCAACAGGGCAGTCTATCTGCAACAAGAATGTCATTTGCTACTGTAGAAGAAAATTAAAACAGGGCTACATATTTTGGGAGGTAGTAGAGTAAGTCTTCAAGAGTACAAGTATCCTAGAAAATTACCCCCAAGTCAGATCATTTCTTATATCATTTATAAAATGAGGATATTATTTAACTCACAATGTCCATTGAGAGAACTAAAGATGAACCCTGCCATCAAAATAAAGTGCAGAAGGATTAATGATTTCAGTATAAAAATTGAAACCATAAACGTATTAGAAAAAAACATAGATCGTTCCATATAAAACCAAAGTAGAGAAACCTGTAGCCATGCAAGAAAAAAATAGACAATTGTGACTATATAACACAATAATAAATGACAAACTCAGAAATTATATATAACATAGTTGATATAAAATTTTCTTAATATACAAAGAACTTTCATAAATCACTGAAAGAAAATATAAAACTGAATAAAACAGTAGTCAAAGAACATAAAGTGGCCATTCACAAAAAAGATCACAACTTACTTTAAAAATGTTTATCTTTATGGTTAAGGAAAAGCACAAAAATAAGAAAAAAATTTAAAATTAATAGGTAGGTGTATGTGTGTGTGTAAAATTTTAACAGTGTTTACCATTAGCTTAGAGAGGGAAATACATTATATTTCATTTTTTCATTTCTACCTTTCTATACTACAGGACAATATCTCACAGTAAACTACTTATCTAACTATCCTGTCAGTAAATGTGGGAAATAAAGATGAAATCCCCCCATGGGGGGGGTTTGCCTATCATTTACTCCACAAACAAAGGCCGGAGAAGTACGATGATAGGAAATGACAGGAATAGGAATTTACCGATTTACGTGCTTCCGAGTTGATTCTAGTTCTGAGTACCTCTTATGGTGTGAACATCTTCCTGTAATGCTTGTAATTTTAGTGTATATATATGTTTTTTTCTTAAAGCATGGCCCCTAAATATAAGCTAACTATTATATTTGGTTCTCAAATAAAAAAGTGGCTGTCAAGTAAACACTTATCAATTTTCACCTTATTTACTGAGTTTAGAACTAAATGTTTAAGGTGAAAATTGACCAGTATAACAATGGTCAACGCTGTTAAACCTATCTACATCTGTTTGGTTTGTATTTTTTTATTTTAACTACAAACATATAATACTTTTACAAATATATCCTGGGTTTATAAAAGAAATTAAATATGAAAGCATTATACAATTATAATTTATTAAAAACATGATAACAACAGTTTCTAATATGGATCCATCATATTGCTAGACATCATTTTCCTTATCTATAAAATGAGGAGGCCGGACTATCTAGTTCTTTCTTATAGGTAGATAGGATAACTTTGTTAGGTAGCTTGCCTTTTGTTTTGTTTAGATCAGGCAGATTAGATGAGATGAAGGCATCAGTAGTTTATAAAGCTCCCCAATATGATCCCAGTGTGAAGCTAGGACTGAGAATTATATCGTCTTAGAGCAGGGTCAGCAAATTGACTCTGTACAGGGCTGGATAACATGTACTTTAGACTTTCATGGCAAGCCACGCAATCTCTGTCACAACTACTTAACATTGATGTTGTGGGTAGAAAATGTCTACATAAGTGAACATTGTATAATGTGTTCCAATAAAACTTTTAATAAACCTTAAAATTTTAATTTCAACAACTATACAAATGTCAGGAAATATTATTCTTTTGAGCTTTTTTAACCATTTAAAAATGTAACATTTCTTAGCTGTGGGTTTGCCAACCCCTGCTCTGAACTCTAGAGCAGTGGTTCTCAAAGTATGGTCTTTGGGCGAACTACAGCACAATTACCTAGAAATTAGTTAGAAATGGAAATCCTCTACAGTAGCAAATGACAACTGAATCAGACACTCCAGATGTGTGGTTTGGAATCTTTGCTAACAAACCCTCCAGGTGTAAGCTAAAGTTTGAGAATTGCTACTTTAAAGGAAGAGAGGAAAATTGATAGATAAGGAATCCACAAAAAGGGAAGATATGGATTCCAGAACATAGGGAGAGAAATTAACCTTAGAAAATAAAGAAGTATAGAAAATAAAGATAAGATGATTACTGTTGCAAAGGAGATATTTCTAGAGTGAAGGCTCAAGGCTCGGAAATGGATCCCGGTTGAGAAAGAAACTATATAGTACCTCATAATGCAGAATCCTTTCCCTCTTAGAAACACTAACAATTTATCAATTATTGGCCCTTCAAGTGAAAAGACAAAAAAACAAAACAAAACAAAACTTGAGTTTAAATTAATTTTCTGCCACTTGCCAGCTGTGTGTCTCTGGGCAAGTTATCAAACGTCTCTGTACCATAGTGTATACCTCTGTGAAACAAAGATAACAAACCTACTTCACAGAGATGTCTTAAGGACTAACATAGATAACGTGTGCAAACTGCTTGCCCAATAGTACTCGGAACATGGTAAATTTAACCAGTGCTAGTTTTCAGTATAAACAGGACTGAACTGATAGAAGAAAAGGAAAAGGTAAAAAAGCGATTATCATTCCTCTTGACTAATTCCTAATAACCTAGAAGATTCTCTGTAGGGGTTTGTAGAATTTCTAACCAACCTTGGACTTCTCAGGAAGTTTCGTCATCTTACTATAACCCCTGAAATAATTCAATATCACTGTAGTTTCTTGCAACTTTCTTTAAATTTTCCTGAGATTAAATAACTAATTTACAAATTACAAAACATTTTAGAGCTTCTCAGAATTTTCCACTAAAGTATCTCTAAAGGTAGAAAAGAAGGCATTTATACACTTTGTAAGTATAGGGGTGAAATGGAAAGTCTTTGATATTTTATTTCTCATCCTAAGAATCCATATAAACATTAAATTCAAGCAGATGATATCTATATTTGTTCTATTCATTATTACTTACTAGTTTAAATTTAATAAGCTAAGAAGACTATATAATGTGTATCCTGTGGTTTCCAATACCCTCTGTACTACTACTACTGTACTACTGTTTTCAGTTTCCAATACTACTGTATATGCCTAGGGGTATTTTTGCCTCAGTTCACAAAGTAAAGATATATCCAATTTGTTTCTTGATCCTCATATCAGCCCTGAAGATACTGTTATCACCCCATAGTATCCAGTGAGGAAAAGTAGCACAGTGATTAAATAAGTTATTCAGATTTATACAGAAGCTAGAGGTAGAATTCCAATAATAAGTCTAATTCCAAATCAGAGAAAATTTCTCAAGATCCCAGTACCTAGACAGTTATTCCTAGCTCTTTCTGACATTAACACTCTTTATATATAAATATTTTTCATATTCCATTTACAATCATGATAAAATAGTTAATATAACCTACCTTTATATAAACTTTTAAAATTTTCCTTTATATCATTAAAGGAGAAATGAGTAAAAGAGTTAAAATTAAAAGAAAGTTCATTTCAATGGACCTACTCAGGAAAAACTCTACCCATGGCATAATTAAATGGGCAGGTGTTTGCACCCACATTTGTAGACAGACAGGAATATTAAATTAACTACTCAGAACATCATAAGCAGCAGTGCTATCAGTGACACAGTATTCTGAACTGTGAAAACTCTTGGTAAAGTTCTGAGCAAAACAATGAACAATCTTCCTTTGCATCACAGAGAAGTTGTATTCTATAAAGATTCAGCATATATTAACTCCAGGCAAGAAATGCTTTGCGTTAAATATGTAAAATGGAGCAAGATTCCAGCCTTAGGGACTTTTATTTTAGTTTCTAATATAAATGAACATCCACTGATTATGGGATAAGGATAATATAATTTTTTATTGTGTGATTGACTCATACATGTATAACTTTTACCTTGTTTCCTGGTCTTATCCACTAATTTTCAGTATTAATGGTATACTACTCACATTGTTGCTATAACTAAATAAAGCCATCACAAATATCTACAGTGCCAGTAGGGCATCCTCAAAGGGGATAACACTGACCCTTTTGACAACAGCATGAAGGCACAGCCTGACACTAAATGTGGCCTTAAGAATACAGAGTTTCAAAGACCCTTTTAAACTCCTCAGCACCATTACTTAGGACCCTGGATAGCCCCTAAGAGGTTCTATATACACCTTCGGATCATAAAAAGATTAGTCCTCTAGATAAACTACAGGACCAGAAAGACAGTGGAATGGATATATCCTACCCAAAAGAGGGGAAAATGAGGCTTCAAGGAGGAACCATCCCCCAGTCCTGTCATTCTTTAAAGATCACATCAGAGCCCATCTTTTTGTGAGATCATTCTTACTGACATCAGCCCACACAGACTTCTTTCTTTGAGTGCCTGTAGCATGTAATATCTGTGATGCCCAATTTAGTACTTGATTAGACACTGCCTAGTAGTTCTCTCTTACTGATTTTTGGGTCTAAAATTCATCTCCTTAACCCTACTTGAAGCTTTTCAAAGGCAAAGAACATGCATGAATTTGAAAATAGTTCCCTTGGGCACATATTATTGTTTAATTATTATTTATGAAACGACAGATAAGCAGCTGGAAGACAGGATATGAGAAGCCTCAGCCTGGTCCCAACACCAGCTCATAATCCTGTCCTATTCCTTGACCTCTCTGTTCTTTTGAAACGTGATTTCATACCTTCTCTGCTCTCCTGAAACTCAACGCTTCCTCATCCTCATTCCTCTTATCAAATGATGATCTTCTATCCACAAACAGAAATAAGGCCAATACACAAGATGGCCTCAGGTTTTTCAACCAAAAAAATCAAAAATAAAAATCAGTGGTTGCCCTCTCCTCTCTTTGTTCCTCCTGTTACAAAGCGAGTGTCTTCCTCTCCATCTAAGGTCACTGCTCTATGTGGACTCTGTACCCAACCTTCCCCTGTGTCAGCAGCAACAGCACACATCCCAGCTCCTCAAGTTTGCACGTTTATCTCCCTTGATCCTTCCCATGACAATTCATGTATGTTCAAGCCTCTCCCACCTTCCAAAAAGAAAAAAGAGAAAGAAAGAAAAAATGAAAGGAAAACTCCTCTCTCTGATTACAGTTCTATGTGGCACTACTGTCCTCTCAGGAAAGCCAGTGCCCTCTCTCCATTCATTCCCTCATTTTCAACACTGATTCTGACTCTTTCAGGCACTGGATTTTCCCTCCACACTCCATGAAATTTGGCATCACAACCAACATGTCACTCATCTCATAGTCACTTCTCTATCCTCACTCTTTCAGACTTCTTGAAAGATTCCAAATATCTGAATTCTGCCTCCTCTTGAAAACATCTTTTACCCCCTGGCTTCTGACCGCAGATTTTTCTCACCTCAACCTTGCAGTCTTTTCACTGGCGTTTCCTTCTGTACCAGACTGACGACTTTCTCAAGACTCAGAACATGATTCTTCTATTTTTCCATTATATACTTTTTCCTGGATTCTCTTACTCAACATTATTTTTTAAAGACAGAGTCTTTCCTTGTCACCCTGTCAATCTCAAACTCCTGGGCTCCAGAGATCCTGTTACCTCAGCCTCCCAAGGAACTGGGACTACAGTCACTGCCACTATGCCTGGTTAGTTTTAGAGACAAGGTCTCACTCTTACTCAGGCTTTCTCAAACTCCTGAGCTCAAGCGATCCACCTGCCTTAGCTTCCTGGAATGGGAGGATTACAGGCATGAGCCCGGGACCCGGCCTCTTGTTCTATGTCTTAATGTCACACCTGTGATATGACTTCCTAATCTTTTTCTAGCCCATGCCACTTCCCTTAGCTCCAGGGCCATTTACCCAACTCTTTGCCTGTTACTGGAACCTCAAATTTATTATGGCAAAGACTAAACTTTGAATTTCTGCCTGAACGTTCCCCTTCTACATTTTTCCTATTATAGCAAATGGCACTTTCACTAATCCAGGTCCATAAGTCTGGTATCCAGCAATCAGGTTTGACAATTTCTTTTTCTGTACTTCTAACAGTCAGTAAATTATGAAGTTCTACTGATTTTCTTAAATATTTCTGGAATTTATAATATTTTCTCCATATCTACTGTGATCATCTGTGTTC
This sequence comes from Arctocebus calabarensis, assembly GCA_963573935.1. Taxonomy (NCBI): domain Eukaryota; kingdom Metazoa; phylum Chordata; class Mammalia; order Primates; family Lorisidae; genus Arctocebus; species Arctocebus calabarensis. The sequence continues at coordinate 53,965 of CAUYON010076741.1, forward strand.
TTATGTACATCACTGCGGAAACCTCCTAAATATCTCCCTCACATATATTCTTGACCTCTTCTAATCTGCTTTTTACCTAGATCTCTGAAAGTGGTATTTCTAGACATAAATATAAGTCATGGCACTATTACCCGCAGGTATGCTAGCTTCTCAGTGCTATTTAAATACAGTTCAAAATAATTAGCAGGACCTTCAACACCTGCGTGGTATGAACCTTGCCTGATTTGGAATCAGATTTCACTTCTTATTCCATGAACCAGTCACATAGTACTTGTTTCAATTCCTAGAAAGTGCCATGTTCAACGCAGCATCCTCCTAACTGCTTTCCCATACATCTAAAATCATGATACTCGACTTAGGGTGATTTCTCCATCCCTAGAAAACATTTAGCAACATGTAGCGATGTTTTTGATTATCACAACTGGGGCAGGGATGTTAATGACCTCTAATGAGTAGAACGTCTTACAGTGCACAAGAGGGAAACCCATGATGAACTATTCAGTCCCAAATGGCAATAATACTAAGATTGAAAAACCCTGGCCTCAGAGCCCTTTCCTCTACCAGTACCCTATACAATGCCCACATCTAGCTGAAACATGCTTAATTTTCCTGCCTCACCTTAGGCCTATCTTCAGAGTAACCCCTCCCACAATTCTTGCCTATTAGTCGACCTGCTTGCTAAATATAAAGGCTGTCCAGAAAGTATCCTACCATTTATGTCTCCACTTTTTCATACTACATAGCAGAATACTTCCTGGACAGCCCTCCTGTAGTTATCTCATTTTTGGCTTTTGTAACCTGTGCTATAATTGGGAACTTATTACTTATTCAGTTAATATTTGCCTTCTTGTCAGGTTTTAAGTTCTATGAAATTAGAAACTAAATTCAACATAATATCCATATCAGCTCAACATTCAAAATATTTATTAAAGACTAAATGAATAGATGAATGAATGAAGCTAAAGTATATAAAAATAAAGAACGAAAGGCTCAGAATACTGTATGGGAGATCCCAGGTTTATCATTAACTGTATGTATCTCTAAACAAGTCCTTTAACCTTTCATTTGTCTTCATTTCAAAATATGTAAAATAGGAATAGCAATTCCAAAATTACAGAGTTTTATGAGAATTAAATATTTTGATGAATTCCACAGTCTTTCAGCATACTGCTAAACATTATAGATTACAGTGGAAATTGGTAAAACTACATGGGAAGGAACACCATGAAATCTAAATACATATAATTTTTACTTAGAAATTTTACTTAACAAGAATTTATGGAAAAATATATTACAAAGAAAAGACACAGCTATCTGGATTTTCATCATTTATGAAATTTGTGAAACAACTACATTATTATACTCATTTCATAGATGAAAAAACTTGAAGAGTTTGACGAAATTTGAGAGTTAAGCAAATTGCTAGGTCATACAGAAAAAAAATAAAAATAAAATTCAGACCAAATTCTCATTGGCTTTACAACTTATATTTTTTCCACTAGGTATTTATGAGCGATACATAAATCAAATCAAGGGAATTTAGACATGAGCTGTTACTTGGCAGTGAATAGTAAAGGAAGGATGCACACAGCAGTTAGCATTTCAACTAATTCTGAAAGATGACTAGGATTTTAATAACTGAAGATGAGGAGAAGGCATGTGGAAAGGTATTTTTTGACAAAGGAATACCATGAACAAAAGTGAGGGGTAAATGGAAAGTTCATGGAATTTTGGGTGAACTTGGTAAGCAGATCAGTTTGGCTAGAATAGATTAGAGACTAGAATTTTATTTAACCAATAAAGGGACTCGAAATTTATTTGGTAGGACTTAAGAACAGAAATAAAAGTAAGATTAAAATGGTAGGAAATCAATAATATTGTGACATAGAAAGGTAAGACTAGTTTTTAAAGTACAGTGAATGACTATACATGGTACTGTCTTTGTGTTCTCAGAAACAGAGAAACTTAGACTTGGGAGGGGCCCAGGGAGTATGTAGTAGAATGTCTTCATTTCATGGATCAGAATATTCTGGCCCAGAAAAGCAAAATTAGTATCCAGAGTCATAAAACTAGGGTAGAACCCAGGTCTGCCAAGGCCCAGGTCTGTTCTCAGTTCCCAGAAAAGACAGCATGTAACATTGTACATTCCTACTAACAGCTCCCTGAGGTTTGTATCATAGTAACTATTTTACATCAGCAGTTACTGAGGCTTAGAGAAATTAAGTAGCTTGTAAAAGTTATGGAACCAAAGCCTATTCTACCCCATAACTCATGACCTCACTGTGAATAGAGGTATTGCCTTATTTTGTTACTATAATATTTTCTATAAGGTTCATAGATATCTAACATAAACCAAATATTAGTTATCAGTCATTATTCTTGACAAAAATTAAATATGCAGATTTTATGGATATAGAATATAAAATGACTAAAGCAGGGGAAATAATTTAGAAAGTCATAAATTATGTACTTACATATCAATTCTAAACATGGCTTACTTTTGCTAAGAGTTTTACCTTGATTATAGATTGTTGGCTGTCACTAGCATATTAAACTGTTTAAATTTAGAAAGCCTTATATTTTACACTAAAGAAATAGATTTCAGCCAACAAATCCCCATGAGAAACATTTCTTTCTTATAAAGGTATATAGACTTACATAAATCCCTAATTAGACTTTAAAACTAGCATATGATTAGAAGAATAGTTCGTGAATGTGTTGAGTTTTCTTCCACTGGCAAAATGCATGTGGAACAATGCAAAGCTGGCCACATCTACAGAGGCTCCCTTCCTCCCAAACCTACCAACCACAGACCTCCTAATTTTGACCAGGGATATCTAAGTGTGAGTAGACAGGAAATGAGATCTGTATGGTTCTTTGGGATAGGGTTTTATCTTATATAAGAACATTTTGCCTAATAAGCAATTTGTGTAAAATATACATTATAAATATAAATAAATATAGCTCAATGTGTTTGTATTTCTGCATTTCTTAAAGTACTCCCAAAATAAAACCAAGCATTCAAAATCATAGTTGGATGGAAACTTTGTAGACAAACAAGTCAAAATGTCCTTTAAGGGTTCCAAAGGAGATAAAGTAGAAAGATACACCCATTAGATATCAAATGATGCAATTATCTATAAATGATACCAATTTAAAAATTATTTAATAAAAATACCAAATTACATTAGAAGTGATTTATACAATGTGGATGAAGTATCATTATAACTCCCAAAAGACACCACCATGACAGTTCAATTTGAGGGCCTGCATAAACAAAGGGGAAACAGCCAAGCAAAATATGACTGTAGAAATTGACACAATTTCTCTGCCACTGGCTCAAAATGATCAGGACTTGGTTGATGATTGCTAGCCTCCCTAATTCTCGTCCCTGCTTCCAAATCAGGACCAGAGAAGAATGTGCAGCTTCTAGTTACTCTGTCTCCAGGTTCTTCATGCCTACACAACCCTCCAATCAGGACAGACCAGAAGCCCGAACCACCCCCTCTGTATGAGGCTTTCCCGGTCCACTACCTATTTTTGAGTATCTGCCAAAGCCAAAAGACGCTGGCCGACTCCTTTGCTGTACAGCAAGCTCTGAATAAATATTAGGTTCTTATTCTCTTTTGGGTGGTCTTCATTTATTTCTACAAATATTTGCAGAAAGTAGAGATTAATTTTATGTTAGATGACCATGTGTCTAATTTACCAAGGTTAGCACTGGGGTTTTCCCATTGTGTGGGTGTAATTAATAGTACTTCCTTTTATTCTCAAAAGTGTCCTTGTTTGAACAATAAATTATATAGATACTGTGAATTTAGGCAATTTGTTCATTAGACAAAGGGATTAACCAGCTAACTGGGGTTAAATAACTTGACCTAGAGTAATGCTAGGTGACAATGGAAATGCTAGGTGGCACTGGGCCATTGGGTAACTAATGTCCTCCTTGATCATAAAATCAATTGTCAAGTTAGGAGGCAGCACCCTACTCGTCATTTCAGGGTTTTTTTTAAGTGGAATTTATAGCTTTAGTAAATAGGAGATGGGATTTTAAGAGGTGTCCTCTTTTTCCCTCGAGGCATTCCTCACAGGATGATGCAATAGTTGCCATGGCAAATACTTCTCCCACGCTGCTGGAAGACCTTCCCATAGCAGGCTAACTTCTGTTTTTTGTTTTTGGGGTTGATTTTTATTTTCTGTTTCCATTTTCCTTTCTCCCTTTGCTACATAGTAAGGCACTCTGAATCTAGATTTCAGACTATATCCTTCTCTTTTGCTTTTCTTTAGTCTTCTTTTGGAAAGCAATTTGCTGTCTGCCTGCTTTTCTGCAACCTACTGTGCAAGGTCCAAAGATAAATTCTGATGACAGACATGTAGAAAAATAAGGCAGATACAAGACGTGACCAAAGAAAGGAAGAGCAGAGCTGGAATGAGTCAGTTAAAAGTAAGGGCTCTTCTAATTTGCTAATCTAAAATTCTATTTTCAAATGAAATTACAAAGTGTTATAATCTAAATGCCCAGCTCATGTAAATATGTGGCATTTGCCTAAAGCAGTTGTTCTCAACCTTCCTAATGCCTGGCCCTTTAATACAATTCCTGGGGGTCTCAACCCACAGGTTGACAACTGTTGGCCCAAAGAGTGGCACGTTTTAGAATAAAGGGCTTCAAAGTCAGAAACACCTGGGCTTAAATCTAGGTTCAAATGATATGGTAGGTAGAAATAATTATCTCTTCAGCCAATCAATATGAACCTAACCTGGAACTTGGCAGATACAAATTTTACATATGTTCTCAGCATTTTTGATTGACTTGGAATCGACTAAGTACTTATAAGTACTATGACTTTGACAATTTATATACTTCCTTCTTTCACTGTTTTCTGTGAGCGTCAATGTCTCATGTGTAAGATAAGAAAAATAAAGCCACATCATAAGATTGCTGGGCAATTTCAATACAGTATGGAACTTTTGGAGCAGATGCCTGGCAGGTAGTATGTATCTTATCAATAATTACTGGGATAGTTCTTTTATTCTGTTGTTACTAAGAGGTCTTGTTTAGGAGGGTCTTACTGAATAAAACTTTCAGTAAATGCCTGTAAATAATACATTTTGATTACTTATATAGTTGAATCTCAAATTAGACTACAACCTGCTTCACTGTCACTCACATTTATGATGCTTAAATTTCGGAGCATCTGCACAATGCTAAGAATATTCTTGATCTGTGGAAGATTTCATATTCCTTTTTCAATGTTCTAACAACTCCTAATTATAAGAAGATTAATAAAAAAAAATCCTTGGCTGTCTGTAGGTGTTGCCTAATTCCAAGCCCTATTCAGAGCAAATATGGCTATTTCAGTCTCATTACTAGGAAAGTAAAATAAGAATCTTTAGAAAATAGATATAACACAGATCTCCTATTCCTCGTAAATTACACAGTGACAAAAATCCTGAATGACAAATAGACTTCCTAAAAGGAGGATATCTTAATATATTCATGCACATATGCAGATATATTATAAATACTTATAAATCCGTATGTATTTCTTAACAAACATTTTTTGAGCTCCTACTAAGTGCTCCTTGTTCTGCACACTATAGCAGGCATTGATTATGTGGGGTGAATAAATGAGAAATCTTCCTCCCTTTGTAGATTCAGTCAGATTCTTTCTTTCTCTCTTGCTCCCTTGCTGTTACTCATAAGCATGCACATACACACACACACTCCGCCCACAAGCCCATATGCCTATATGTAGAAATATATATAAATATATATGTACACATATGTCCCAAAGGCAGGTTTATGTGATATGAATTCCCAGAAAGATCGATTGGGGAAAAAACTAAATTGTATATCACTGAAAGAAAAATTAGCATTGGTAACTATGAGGCATTACTTCTTCACGTATTTAATTATTTACTTTAATTCTATTTTTACCTTTCCTTGTTCCAGATAATTTTTAAGGCATATTTTTCCAGATGACAACAAGCTCTCCATTTCCATTTGGGCAGGGAAGGCCTATGGAAGGACTAAGGAACAGCTGAGCAATGCCTATGGATTGCTGGTGGTTTATCTTTGCCAGAAACATGTATTCATTAAAATTTGAATAAGCTAACAAGAAATGAGTAACACTTTAAAAACTATGCTTCTATTTACACTGCATGTGCTCATACCACTTAGAAGGTCTCACTATGTGTAGGAACCATGCGGAAAGCTTTTTAAGCATTGCCTCTAACCCTTACAATCAACCTATATGGTAAGGATTACCTTCATCTTAAAGATGAGAAATGACATTTTCATGACCTCAAACTCATGATAAATTGTGCTGAAAATATGAATTTCATAATTCAGAGAGTATGTTTATGCTCAGGATAATAGCTATGTAAGAAGCAGATAAACTAGTAAACACTTGGAATATATCTGTATCAAGTTATGACCTATTTATTAAGACCAGAGAATAAACAGAAATGTTTGCTTGGGCTGTTCTTCTCTGCTGTACATACTGAACAGTATTCAAACTTTAACTCTGGATAGGTCCTAATCTGTATGAGTATGGCTTCAAAAGGTACACATGTTTATGTTGTCTATTTATAATGATCTGTGATTCTTTTAGCTTGTATATCTAGGACCACATAAAAGGCATGCAAAATTATATGTGGCTTACTTTAAAGAACGCATAGACATATACAGATCATTCTAAAATGTATGTAGGCACTAAATTAACTCAGAAATCCACTTTTATTCTTCTTGTGTTTGAAACTTTATTAGTTAAGTATTATTGCTGTGTCTTTTGAAAACACTTGACTGAGTTTCTCTTAATGGGAAAACAGTCTTTGAAGGCTTGGATTTAGTGCATAATTATAAATTTTCTCTTCAGCATTCCTCACAAACAGGTGATTATATTTTAAAAACTGGCAATGTGTCCTTTCAGAATAAACAATTTAACAATTAAATGTTTTTTCTTATCTCCCAGGGTAGGAAACTATTTATACTTACTTCTCTCCCAATGTACTTTTTATTAGCCATTAAGTATCCAGAAAAATCAGAGAGGTAAAGGAAGTCATCAATCTAATGGGCCCATTAGTTTGAAATTTTCCTGTTCCTTAAGACTAAAATCAGAACTTTATTTAATTCCAAACTTCACCAAGAGTGAAGTATAATGTAAGAAGGGACTAGACACAGTCAGGGACTTGTGGCTAGGCCTCTGTCCTCAATTTCCTCAGATAGAGAATAAGTAGTAGAAACTAGGGACAGAGAACAGAGATGAAAAACAAGCAAGAGAATTTTCAAGGTGCTTATCAAGCACATGATTTTACACTTATGCATTAGCAGTTCCAAAACTACATGGCTGAAAAGATATATTGGGTAATATATAATCTGTTTGTATGACCTGAAACCAATCTAGAACTAACAATAGTTTTCCCATTTGCCTTTACAACATATTCTAAATTTAAAGTCCTTTAAATGACTCCTTTATTCATTCAACAAATCTTTATTAAACACTTACACTGTGCAAGGCCTCAGGCTAGAAGCGTACTGTACGCTAAGGTTGGTGAGTGGATAGGTTTTACTGAGAAGAGATTATGGGCAAGAATTAAGATTGACTGGATTTTAGTGCAACCATATTATAGACACCCAATAATCCCCTTGCACTTTGATGTAATATTACGGTCACTTGACCTGTGCAATGTTTTACTCATTTTCTCCCATAGTGACAATCTCCCTATTATGGTCCTAGTTCTACAAGGATTGATATTTTTTACTTTCATCTGTTTTATTCACTTTATTTCCACTTATTAGATTGTTATCAAGCACAGGGCACATGATCGATAAATACACCCTACATACTGTGCCTATCTGCCACATTGCATAAAAATTTATAAGCTCTTATGTCTGTCTTATCTCCACTAGACATGGGCTGGTAAACTTTTCCTATAAAAGGCCAGTTAGTAAATATTTTTGGTTTGGGGAGCTACACAATCTCTGTCATAACTATTCTACTCTACTCTTAAAGCATGACAAGAATCGTAGATCATATGTAAGTGAGTAAGCACGACTGACTGTGTTTCAGTGAAACTTCATTTACCAACAAAAACAAAATTGGAGGCTAGATTTGGCTATAGTTTTCTGACTTTCAAACTAAACCATAGTCTCCCTGAGGGAAGAGTATCCTTCATTTTACATTGCAGTGTCTTGCCCAATGCGTGGGGTATAATAGATGCTCTCTAATACCAGTTCTGAGTGCTTGCTCTGTGCCAATCATTGTTCTAAATAATTTAAAATTGTTAGAACATTTAATTCTCATACAGTCCTATGCAGTTGGTTTTATTATCCTATTTACAGATGAGAAAAAGTTGTTCTAGATCCTATCTTTCTCCATTTATCAGCATGGTTCTCACTATTATATCTGATAAATGATCTTACAATCCTGGAGGATTTACTTGAGGTCTCTTTGACTCTTTCAAGCAAAGTAAAAAGCTAAAAAATATTCCTGAAAATAAACCTTAGAGTACGTTTTTCTAGAAGACTCAACCCACAAGCTTTTTATGAGGAAGGCTATTCCCTAATGGGATAAAAAAGAAGGAAGCTCGCCTTTGGAAAGGATCTATCCTAAATATAACATTGGTATCATTAACTTATTATTGTAGCAAAAGATACTGAAGCCCACTAAGTAAATTATTTACGGTTCTGCCACTAGAAAACAGTACAGTTCAGATTTGAATCAGCTCGTACTGGAGCCTACATCTGCCAAACACTAATGCCCATTGTCTTTTCTCTACAACACAATGGATCTTGAACAACTTCACAAGCAAAGCCTTTATCATAATCTTGCTTCTGTCTTCAACTTTCTAGGACATTTTTGGTGTTTTCTGTATTTTTTATTTTTCCTTTCTAAAATAAAAATAGTTAAATTGACACTCTGCTCTTTGATACACCATGTATGTTCTTAAGTATAAAGACACACAGAGGGTAATACAACCTCAGCCAAAAAGTGAAATTAAGGAATGATTTGTCCCACCAATAGATAAGAAAAATAAAGGTTAGATTGATTATTTGACTCACCCAAGGTCACAGAAAACATGCTACCATATAGAGTGTATGATTCTAAAATAATGAAATTTCAAAATATTAGGTTAGGTTTTTTTCCCTGCAAATTTAAAACACAGTGGTCTTCAGAAAGGCAAACATCCCAAATCCATTGCATTTTCAAATCAGTGGCTCAAGAAAATAAGGGTTCTTTTCATATGTCCGCATAATGGAATTCGGATATTAATTATACTTTTTCAAATATCTTACAAGTCAACATTTGTTGAATGTCTATTATGTACAAAGCATATGAATTAACCAATTTTACCCTTGAAACAACTGTAAGGGAGAGAAAAAACTAAATTTTTATTTTACAGATAAAGAGCAAGACAGTAAGGTTAAGTACTTTCCTAGATTTACATAGGGTAAGATTCAAACCTAGGCTTCCTGGCTCCATAATCTGTTCTTTGAACTCTTCCACTGTGTTCTTTCGATACTATACCATACAGCCTCAGGATAGTTTGCTATATCATTACATGATCGTTAATTATAACTTCATGGCTGTAAATTGTTTTTGTTTTCTTATCTCATTTATTTTATTAGCATATGTTTATAATTTAGTCTACATTATATGTTATATTTATTTTTTATTAGATCATAACTGTGTACATTACTGCATTTATGGGGTACAATGTGCTGATTTTATATACAATTTGGAATGGTTACATCCAACTGGTTAACATAGCCTTTGCCTCACTTATTTAATTGTTGTATTTAGACATTTATATTCTACACTTAATATAAGTGATATTAAAAATAAAGCAGTGCTTTATAAAATAATAAAACCCTTTTATGACTCATCCTTCAGTAATTTGTGTAGGGCCTCCTCACATGCCTTTGTACAGAGTTGATTCCCTCAGTAACTGCTTTGAGCCCTGACTTAAATGCCACCTTCTCTTTGAAGTTTTCCTCACCCTCTTAGGGAAAATGGGTCACTCACTCCTCTATACTCTCAGGGAGCTACCTCAATTTTTCCTTATACTGTGTTGTTTACAAATCTATCTGTCCATATCAGAAGGGTACTTAGTCCCTTGCATCTAGCATCAAGACTAGCAGAACGTCCGTGTTCTGTACCTCACTTATTGGATGTGTATATTTTTCAGTTGCAAGAAAAAATATTCAAAGATTAGCAACTATGACCTATGTGGATCATCTCTCACCATTGCCATGGAATAATTTTTGTGTGAATTTCTGGAAAGTGACATGCCAGCAAGAGAAACTATATACACTGGACTTTAGCACCTTAATTTCCTAAGCAAATCTATAAACTTGGGAAAACATGTTTGCAAAGAGAGGTTAGAGTATAGAAGGTTTTAGAATGAAATAAATCAGTGTTTGAGGGCCAGTTGGCCACCTACTAGATGTGTGATGGTGGGATACTAGTATCTTTATTACTGAGTTGTTTTTTTTAAAGCAAATAAATAAGTAAAATTCTAAAATTTGCTCACTATTGTATTTGAAGTACATAATTACTCAACATATGTAGCAGTTATTAATATTAGGAGTGCCCTTTGGGAAAATTGTGCATTGGGTACATTTCACATCATTTTAATAGCCCTTTAATTATGGTTTCCCTACAAAACTCTGGATAATTCCCTTTTCTATCCACAAGCTCAAGTTTGTTAATTAGTTAAAGGATCCCTAGGACCAAATTTTAGAGAGGAGTGGTGGTTGAAAAGTCTTTGAATCACATCCTATAGGAAAGCACTTTCATTGCTTCCTTGAAAGACCAGCTCTGTAATGTAACATCACTTGCTGACTATAGCATACTATACAAATGCATAGTATTTTTTAGCTCCCTTAGTCAAAACCTTTTTCTTGGAACTCAGATATGCCTCTGAGTTGTTTGTGCTTGGGTCCAGTCAAAGGCTAAGCAAACAGGAAGCTAATAAGCTGTGATCTTTCAATCACTATTATTTCTAGCCCTCAAAGTTAGCCAATATGTAGCCAGAAAGACATGGATATATCTTGGAGGAAGTAAGAGTTCCACAACAGTAAAACACCAGGCAGATCTAACAGAGTAAACTCTGGTAAGAAAGAACTCTCTTTTGGAAACTCTGGCTGGTTGTCCAGTTGAAGCATATTTAAATGGTCCTGCCTTGCCTACAAAATTTCAATGGCCAATATCTAGGTTTTCGTGGGATCAATATTCCTATGTACAAAATTAATATATTACTTGCCCACTATAAACACTGACAATTACTAAAAGATGTCCACAGTCCTCCAAAACTGACCACACACCAAGCTTCAAGCACAGGTCCCCAGGACAGCTTTGCATTATAAAAAAACATATGTTGGGTTTCAGTTTGACCATAACATGCTCCCTCAAACTTGGGTTTGATATTTGACATGTAGATTCTTTGGCTGGTATTACAGGTAGGTACCTGCTCACACCTGGCTCCTTCTTCTAGGCTGGCTCATTACACAGCCTCCCTATTCAAGACAAGATTTAAATAGCTTGACTTTTAAGTGCTCAAAAACTTTTGCTTTTTAAGTGCAAATGATGGATTATGAGTGAATAAAGAGTCTATTTCTAAGATTTCCATAGGTTTGGAGGCTTCACAGAATCTTAATGGTGGTTGCTTTTAGGTAATATTCCCCCTCAGGCATCTAAAAATGCTCTATAACATAAACACTCTCCACAGAAGATTTCAAGGCAATGAATGTGTAATAGTTACTTAAAGTTCAGCTCTGTGCTAGGCATTTTAGAGTCACAGAAAGTTTATACAGGAGGAATATAATCAAAGCTCCTTCCTATAACAGCATATAGCTTAATCGGATGAAAGGACATGTACTTATAGTACTTTGCAAATACTTCCTAGAGCACTTATACTTAATTATAATTATTCATCTTCATTTCTGTTTTTTCAAGAACACTATGACTTAATGGATCGAATGCCTGATTCTTTTTCATCTACAGATTCCTAGAGTTTAGTGCATTGCCTAGTACCATCTTAATTAGAAAAGGAATAAATTATTATAAGATCTGTAGTAAAGTTGTATAAATCAGAGGCAAATATAATATATCACATTGATGTTGCGATCAAGAGGGGAGTTGATAAGATCATTATATTTAGTCTTCTAGTAAAGGACCATGAAAAAGTGTCAACTTGATTTATATGTGGAAGAAATAACCAACGTTGTGTATAGAGAAATATATGTGGAGAATATTCTGGATATGGGAGAAAGAAAGAACAACAGAAGGAAGGCAGGAATGTGCATAGACTGGCTGACTAAAGACTTAAACATTAGTGAGCTTAAAGACTGGCTCTAGAGGAACAGTGATTCTGAAATATTTGCCAGGGGAAAGAGTAAGAATAATAATCCTTTAATGAGTATCTACTATGTTCCAGGTCTTCAGCATTTCACATACATCATCTCATTTTAGAGATAAGTATTACTATCCATACTTTACAGATGAAGATATTAATCTAGACAGGGAAAATATTAATAACTTGTCCGAGGACGTGGTGAGTGAGTAGCAAAGTAGGGACTTGAACCCAATTCTATTGTGCTCCATGTTCTTTTTATTCCCCACATGGTCTTCTATTCTCCCACAATTTGACAGGTCTTTCCCTTGGGTCCTACACTATTATGAATCACTCTTGGGATAGCCCATTCACTGCATCATCCACAAATGAAATCAAGACACATTCAATGGTTGATTTTCACACATACAAGAGATACACTGTATTTTCTCTAAATCCCTACACTCCCTACATTTGAATGATATTCTCCATCTAATTTATGTATCTAATGGAATATCAATTATTTTAATATTTCTTTGGAAGATATAAGCTTTAATGCTTCATCCATTATCTCTTCTTTTCACTTTAAAAAAAGAAGGGCCTATAGTGAATATTGATGTTTAGATGGTGAAGATGATGATGACTAGGACCATGATATTTTCAAGTCCCTCATTGTTCACAAATGTTGCACAGCCCCAGATTTATAAGACATTTAACAAGCTGAGATTTCTCTTAGGTTCATATATAACAAGCACTATTCAATATTTATGAAGCTGTGTTTCCCCTGTTGAGGATTTGCTTTATAGGGTTGGTAAAAGATATATTGAAAAGGGACTTTGAGCAACAGTGTTGGAGGAGCCTCAGGCTCCCTGACTTCTTCATTAGATGTAGGTAAGTAAAGCCCTTACATAGGATATCTGTGGGGTTCTGTTTAGTGGGTGCCTTTCACATGATCTCTCTATGCTCAGAAGAAAAGAATTTTCAGTGTAGATATTTGAATTGAATGTATGATTGATAATACAGTGGGGTGAGAATCCCAATAGCTGGGGTCTCATACTAGTGTAGTTCCTTTCTACCCTCCCCATCTCACCAGCTATTATAAAATTAATATGCAGTGTAAAAGCTAAGCAGAGAAAACAAGCCAGACTGATGCTTAAGTCTAAGCATGTAGCTATGATCTCCTACATAGTGTCCTGTATCCAACTCACTCTTAATTCTTATTTTTCCTTAGCTACTATTCCAACCACTCATTCTACCTGAAGGTTTGTGTGTGTGTGTGCTCATGTATATGGACATTTAGATGCTTTATAAGTACTATTTGTTCATTAGTTCATTCATTCATTCACCATCATTTATGGGACCTCCATCATATGCCAAAAATATTGTTAAATAATAAGGACATAAATGTTAGTAAAATAAAAGAATGAATGGGAAAATCTCTATATATGCCCCCCAAGCAAGCAACTTTCATTTAAAGGCAGTACTCTTCAAACATTCTATAAGCAAAAGGGAACGCCATGTATAATGACAGACAAGAGTAAGGGGCTGCAGTGGCAACTGATGGAAACCCAGCTCACACCTAGCCCAGCCCCAAGCAGAGCCTCCTGGAACGCTTTTGGGCAGCCAATCCTTTCCTGACCACACTCCAGCCCACTACCACTAATAATCAGTGCCCCAGTAGTTCCTGCCACTAAAGGATGATGCTATGTATGTAAGCTTCACAATGGGGAAACAAATGCAACTAATAAATTGAGAACCACAAAAATTTGCATCCTCACACCCCCCACACACAATGACATCAACAAATGCCCAAAACCTATGATGTGCTAAGCACACACAAAGCGTTTTACAACTATCTTAACTACCTTACTACCTTTAGCACAATCCTTAACTACCCTTTATGGTCAGCATTTTATTAGGTAGAATAATTTCCACCATGTCACAAAAGCAATAGAGATGGAGTCAGGACTTGAACAACACTGTTCTATTGCCACGAACATACTAGAGATAAAGAAATCTGTGATACAGTGAAAGACAGAACATCAGACAGATCATAATTCCAATTTCCATTCCCCCTCTTACTGGATAGGTAACCTTAAGCAAATTATTTATCTTTTCTAACCTTCAGTCTCCTAATGTTATAAAAAAGATACAAAAATGTTAAATTTACATGTTCATTGCAAAGATCTTATGTAAGACTTATTGATTATAGAGACCTTTTTTTTTTAAATTTTTCATGATGTATTTTATTTAACACAATATATCAAAGTACCGTCATTTCAACGTGTCATTTATACAAATTATTACAAAGTTATTTTATTTTTATACAAAAATCTTTTTTTCAGTTTTTTTTTTTTTATTGTTGGGGATTCATTAAGGGTACAAGAAACCATGTTACGCTGATTGCATTTGTTGGGCAAAGTCACTCTTACAATCTCGTTTTGCCCCCAAAAGGTGTGGCACACACCAAGACCCCACCCCCCTCACTCCTTCCCTCTCTCTGCTCGTCCTTTCCCCACCCCTCCCTCATTCCTTCTCTCTCTGCTCTCCCCTTCCCCCACCCCCACCTTGTCATTAATTGTCACTAATTGTCCTCATATCAAACTTGAGTACATGGGATTCATGCTTCTCCATTCTTGAGATGCTTTACTAAGAATAATGTCTTCCCTTCCATCCAGGTTAATACAAAGGCTGTAAAGTCTCCATTTTTTATGGCTGAATAGTATTCCATAGTGTACATATACCATAGCTTGTTAATCCATTCCTGGGTTGGTGGGCATTTAGGTTGTTTCCATATTTTGGCTATGGTAAATTGAGCTGCAATAAACAGTCTAGTGCACGTGTCCTTATGATAAAAGGATTTTTTTCCTTCTGGGTAGATGCCTAGTAATGGGATTGCAGGATCAAATTGGAGTTCTAGCTTGAGTTCTTTGAGAGTTCTCATATTTCCTCCCAAAAAGGTTGTATCAGTTGCAGTCCCACCAGCAGTGTAAAAGTGTTCCCTTCTCTCCACATCCACGCCAGCATCTGCAGTTTTGAGATTTTGTGATGTAGGTCATTGTCACTGGAGTTAGATGGTATCTCAGGGTGGTTTTGATTTGTATTTCTCTAATAATTAGTGATGATGAGCATTTTTTCATATGTTTATTAGCCATTCATCTGTCTTCTTTAGAGAAAGTTCTATTCATGTCTCTTTCCCATTGATATATGGGATTGTTGGCTTTCTTCATGTGGATTAATTTGAGTTCTCTATAGATCATGGATATCAAGTCTTTGTCTGATTCAAAATATGCAAATATCCTTTCCCATTGGATAGGATGTCTATTTGCTTTGGTTGTTGTCTCCTTAGCTGT
Source organism: Arctocebus calabarensis (assembly GCA_963573935.1). NCBI lineage: Eukaryota > Metazoa > Chordata > Mammalia > Primates > Lorisidae > Arctocebus > Arctocebus calabarensis. The sequence goes on from CAUYON010076741.1 coordinate 69,654, forward strand.
GCAGAAGCTTCTGAGTTTAATTAAGTCCCATTTGTTTATTTTTGTTGTTATTGCAATTGCCATGGCAGTCTTCCTCATGAAGTCTTTTCCCAGGCCGATATCTTCCAGTGTTTTTCCTATGCTTTCTTTCAGGATTATTATTGTGTCGTGTCTTAAATTTAAGTCCTTTATCCAACTTGAATCAATTTTTGTGAGTGGAGAAAGGTGAGGGTCCAGTTTCAGTCTTTCACATGTGGATATCCAGTTTTCCCGGCACCATTTATTGAATAGGGAGTCTTTCCCCCAAGGTATGTCCTTGATTGGTTTATTGAAGATTAGGTGGTTGTAAGTTGTTAGTTTCATCTCCTGGGTTTCTATATGATTCCAAATGTCTATGTCTCTATTTTTGTGCCAGTACCATGTAGAGGCAATCTTTCCCCCATCTAAGCTGCTTATCATGCAGGTAACTGGACTTAAGTGACTGACTTTATAGAGGACAAATAGGAGGATGTCTTGGTGAAGGTTACTGAGTAAGGTGGAAATTTTTAGAACCAGATTCTCTGTTCTCTTCACATGTCTCTTCATAATGTCCCTACCACAGTGGTGGGCAAGTATTTCAATAAATAATGTACATATTTGCCAAGAAACACTATACTACTTAGCACAGTGCAAGGCACATAGGACGTGCTCACTAAACATCTAAATTTACTTTACATAAATACATCTTATAATCATCTGTTTCCATATTCCTTGTCATATGGCAAGAGAGACAGCAGTAGAAGTGACAACAAGCTAAAAGAACATGAAAATGCTGCCCAGAAATTCTTGTATTTTTTTTTATTTAACGCTGTGTTCTCAAAGCAAAAAAGTTTAACAATTTACTTATTTCCCCCAAAATGCAAGGGAGAGGGGTAAAAGTGATCTACTACATCTAAAATTGCAATTCTCAATGTCTCATCTTTAATAAACTCGTAAGACAATCCTGAAGTAGTTCGAGAGTCTCATTTTCTTTTATCCCTTACCTTCTAAATATTCTAAAATGTAAATTGCAATAATTCCCATAATAATGTGGCACAAGACGCTGAAAGAGCGTTACCGGACCACTTCTCAGCTGAAAGTCAAACATCTAATTATCTCTCACAACCAAATAATTTCAGGATTTCATAAAACACAACTTTTCAAAAGTTTCTCAGTATTGCTGTGCAATAATGTACCACTGACATATTTAAAGGACGTGTCTATGGTAACATATGCCTATTATTGGAAACTTCTAACACCCACATTAATTCTTGAGCATTCAGTCACAGAATCAAATCGGAGGGAAAATACATGCACTAGATTGTAAATTCAGACAAAGGCAAACACAATTTCTCTTTCACATAAAGCATTTTGCTAAAGGTCACACGATAAATGTAGCTGCAAGGGAGCAAACTCCTGGAAATAACCCATTTTCCCACTCGATAGACTGCCTCCTGGGTATTTTAGTAATGCATCTGCAGAGGAACTCTAATACCATTATTCATTAACTCTTCCAGAGACAGCCTAAATTATTGTAATTCTCTTTGCATTTAGATTAAAAACAAATTTCCAGTGAAAGAGAAAGCTGAATTTTTAGAAGGACATATGAATGGCTAAAATGAACAGCTTAATTTCAAGATCACCTTGCAGATGTATATTCAGAGGATTCAAATGATGGCACAGTACACAGTTTATAGCATAAAGTAAGTGCTCAATGAAGGGACCCAACTGTCATCCTCATGGTCATCATCATCCTCACAATTACAATCTTTCCCCCATCTAAGCTGCTTACTCTGCAGGTAACTTAGCATAAGAGAATGTTTGAACTGGAAGGAAACTTGAAGCTTACCTGACCCAAGACCCTGACTTTACAGAGGAAAAACAGGAAGTCTAGGGGAAGGTTACCTAGTAAGTTACTGGAAACTTCTAGAACCAGACTTGTGTTCTCTTCACATATCTAAGCTGCACTAATTAAAATATATCAATTTTGCAAAAGTATATTTCTACTAAATCAAGCTAACTGTATTACCTGTCGAAGTTTTCTGAAATCACTCTTAGAAAACATGGGTATGAAAACACAAAAAAATTAAGAAATCCTAACTTCATTTATTGACTTACAATTCAATAAAAAAAAATACATTCATAATGTATTTGTCTATCCTCTCACCCCTTAGGGCATATACCAGGAAAAAAACAGAAAAGAAAAGTATTTGATTGGAAATCATCTTTGAGACTTCTTTGGGTTAACTAAAAAAAAATAATCCATATAAAATATTTAGGTCAATTTCTAAATAATAACCAAACTTTGACATTTTTATTGAGTTTCTTCTGCTGAGTAACATTAGTAATTAGGTTAACCTATACTTGAAATTTAATTCTACTACTATTCTTAAGCAATATTCATTACCACCACTAAATTTTAATTACTAAATATGTTGACAATGATGAAAACGCCACATATGTTAGTGTACTCTTTATCATTGAATCTAATTCTTTTTGTTATTTCCTCCTTCCCCCAAATTACTCATCTCCAACTGCTAAATAACATGGAGATCTGAGAGCATGCCTTGCTTTGCTCTATGTGATGCAAGTAAAGGGCAACATCCCTGTGCCATAAGTATGTCCAGATGTCAATATGTGTTTTCTTTATATGGCAATTACTAATTGAATATAAATATATAGGCAGTGATTTAAGAATTGGAATGTGTTCAATTATACTTAATGCTTACATATTTTATGTGATGTAAGTAAAATGATATCTATTATAGATATAAAAATAGAGGTTAATAGTCAGTAGACATGGGAGTCTACCCAAAGTCTGTTCCTTTTTAAAGCTAATGTAAAGATAGGCATTAAAACCAAAAATTGAATAAAATATTACCCAGTGTATTATAAATACAGAACAAAATACATAAGAATACACACACATGCACACATCAAACACAAAATATAATCAATTCTCAAAGTGACAGTCAGAAACATTTTTAAATCTATGTCCTTAATTGGCTCAAATAATTCATAATTATTCTTAGAAGGAAAAAGCATTGGTAGGTATTTTTGATATTTTCTATATAATAAAGTTTGAGTGCTTTTGTATAAATATTGTTAATGTCTAAGTCTTTCACAAAATTGCAGTGATGCACCTACTACCACAGGGCAAACTCTGAAGGTTTTGCCAGTATATCCTGTATCATAGCCTCTTGGGGATGATGGTAAGCCGATATTATTCAATCCAGCAGTAAACGAGTTCAGGTGGGACCAAGGGTTTGACATCAGCATCTCCCAAAAGGCTATTTGTGAGTTTTGTTCAGTGCACATTTTTATTTGAGAGATTGTTTTTCTTCTTTAATAATTGATTATAAAACATTTAATTTTTTCATTATAATATTATCAGTGCATAATACTCATGTATCTTTATAATGTATATGTGATGTTTTGATCCAGACATACAATGGGGATTTCTCAAATCAGGGTAATTGGGGTATCTACCACCTTAGACATTTAACATTTCTTGGTGATAGGAACGTTCCAGGTCTTTAGTTATTTTAAAGTACACCCTAACTTGTGGTAATTATAGCCACATTTTTGTGTTATCAAATATTGTTCATTCTATCTAATTATGTCACTGTATTTTTTGCACCCATTATCTATGCCCAGTTTATCCCCCTCTTCCTGTCACCCTTCCTAGACTCTGGTAACTGTCATTCTACTCTCTATCTCCATGAGATCAACTGTTTTGAATATTTAACTCCCACATGTGAGTAGAATGTGTGAGAGTTGTCCTTCTGTTCTAAGCTTATTTCATGTAACACAATGTTCTCCAGTTCTACCTATGTTGTTTGGAAATGGCAGAATTTCATTCTTTTATGGCTATATAATATTCCATTGTGCATATGTATCACAATTTCTTTATCCATTTTCTAGTGATAGACTCTTAGGTGGATTCCATTTCTTGGCTATTGTGAATAGTGTTGCAATAAATATGGGCATGCAGATATCTTTTCAATACATTGCATTTCTTTCCTTTGGATATAAACTCAGTGGTGGGATAGGTAGGTCATGTGGTAGTTATATGTTCATTTTTTTAGAAACCTCCATACTGCTCTTCATAGTGACTATGACTGCACTAATTTACATTCCCACCAACAGTATATGAGGATTCCTATCTCTGTACCTACTTGTCAGCATTCATCATTCCGTCTTTTTGATAAAAGCCATTTTAACTGGGAGGAGACATCTCATAGTAGTTGTGCCTTGCATTTCTCTAATGACTAATGATGTTGAGCACTTTTCATATACCTCTTGGTCATTTAAATGCCTTCGTTTGAGAGATGACTATTCAGATCCTTTCCCCATTTTTAATTGGATTTTTTGATTTTTTCCTATCAAGCTATTGAAATTCCTTACATATTCTAGCTGTTAATCTCTTCTCAGACAGGGAGTTTGCAAATGTTTTCTCCCATTCTGTGAACTGTATCTTCACTTTGTTAATTGTTTCCTTGGCTGTGCATAAGTTTTGAGCTTCATGTGATCTCATTTGTCCAATTTGCTTCAGGTGCCTATTCTTTGGGGGTCTGAAATTCAAGAAGTACTTATTCAGACCAATGTCCTGAAGTGTTTCCACAATATTTTCTCTTAGTAGTCTCATAGTTTGGGGTCTTTGATTTAATACATTTTGAGTTGATTTTGTATATGGTGAGAGATAAGAGTCTAGTTTCATTCTTCAGCACACAGGGATCCATTTTTTTCCAGCATCATTTATTGAATAGATTGTACTTTCCCTCTACATGTTCTTGGCAACTTTGTCAATGATAAGTACACCACAGATATGTGGATTCATTTTTGGTTTCTCTACTCTGTTTCATTGGTCTATGTGTCTCTGTTTATGCCAGTACTATCATACTGGTTTGGTTACTATAGCTTCGTATCATAATTTGAAGGCAGAAAATGTTATTCCTCTAGTTTTGTTCTTTTTGCTCAGGATGGCTTTGGCTATTCTGGGTCTTTACAGTTCCGTATAAATTTTAGGATTATTTTTCCTATTTCTCTATAGAATGTCATTGGTATTTTGATGGAGATTACACTGAACCTGTCAATTGGTTTGGGTAGTATGAATGTTTTAATAATTATGATTCTTCTGATCAATGAGCATGGAATATCTTTCATTTTCTGTGTTCTTTTCAAATTCTGTTGTCAATGTATTATAGTTTTAATCATACAGATCTTTCATTTTTGGGGTTAAATTGATTCCCAGATGTTTTATTTTACTTGCAGCTATTGTAAATGTGATTAATTTTTGGTTTCTCTTTCAGATTGTTTACTGTTGTCATATAGAAAGGCTGCTGATTTTTGTATATTGTTTTTGTATCTTGCAACTTTGAAAATACTTGCTATAAATTTGTTTATCAGTTCTAACAGATTTGGGGAGGCGTTTTAGGTTTCTCTACCTATAACAACCTATTATCTGCAAATAAGGATGATTTGAATTCATCCTTTCCAATTTAGATGCTCTTTATTTCTTTTGTTTGATTGCTCAAGCTAAAACTCCCAGGACATGGCTAATGAATGAACAGCACCTTGATGGTGTAAGAAGTTCCATTCTAGTGGTTTTAATCTTGAAAATGAGCCGTATGGGCTACCTCAGACCAAGGTAATGATGCACTGAAATCTTTAGTGGAAGCAAATCCATCTCAACCTACATGTGAATTAGTAGCAAGGTTTGAAATTACTAGTCCAACAATAATGGACCATTTGAAATAAATCAGCAAAGTAAAGAAGCTGGATATATTCTGCATGAATAAAATGAGTATCAGAAAAGACATCATGTCGACACGTGCCTTTCTTTGCTGTTACAATATAGGGGTGAACCATTCTACACAATATTGTTACATGATGAAAAATGGATTCTTTTTAGGGTGGTGCCTGTGGTTCAAGGAGTAGGGTGCCGGCCCTATATACCGGAGGTGGCCAGTTCAAACCCAGACCCAGCAAGAAAAAAAAAACCTGCAAAAAAAAGAAAAAAGTATGGATTCTTTTTAACAATTGCAGTGTTTGGCATATGGTTTGAATAAAGATGAATTGCCAATAGACAGTCAGAAACTGAATGTTCATCCAAAAACTCTAATGGTATCTGTTTGGTGGTCCAGTGCTAATATTATCCACTACAGCTTCACAAAATCAGTCAATTACAGCAGATGTCTACTACAATGAAGTGGATAACATGATTAGTGAGGATGCTTATGATTAAACAGCTCAGAATGGTCATTAGAGATGGGCCAATCCTCTTGTAAGACAATGCTGTCTCACAAACACTGCTCAAAATACAGAAACTGAACTTGGAAACTTTCTGTCATCTTCCATATTCACCAGACTTTGTACCAACTAACTACTACTTCTTACAGGCTTTGGACCACTTCTTGCAAGGAAAAGTATTCCATTCTCAATAAGCTGTGGAAAATGCCTCTCACAATTTCATTACCACTCCCTCTCCAAGCTTCTGTGTAGCCAGCATGAACAAGCTATGGTTAAGATGGTGAAACTGTGTCAATAGTTTAAGCTCATACTTTAAATGTACTGCTTCTTATTTGAGATACAATAAATTAAACTTTTAATTCAAAATTGGACATTTCAGCTTTAATAACCAATATTTATGTGTACATAGTTGTTCATAGTGACCCATTTTTGCCTTTTTAATGTCTGCAAGATGTATTGTGTTAGCCTCACTTTCATTTGTTTGTTTGTTTGTTTTCAAATTAATATGAGGGTATAGATGTGCAGGTTACATGGTTTGTGTTTGTTAGGTCAAGTTCAAGTTGTAGTTGAACCCTTCACCCAAGGGGTGTGCTGTAAAACCTTACATTGTGCCTATTAAGTGAGAGTTTACCAATGTCTCTTTTTTGTCCTCTCCCTCTTTTCCCTTCCCTGCCACTTGAATTTAATTTTGTTTTTCTCTCTTATGAGAGTGTAGTTTATTTATGAGTTTCATACCAGTATTGTATACATTAGATACTTGCTTGTTTTAAACTTCAGAAAAACTTCTGACATAGTGCAACTACTCACGTTACATTCTATTACATTACATGATAATGATAAGATTGTGTGAGTAATCTTCCTAATTACACAAATATGATCACATCACTAGTGATGCCTCACACTTGCTACCCATAAGATTCCATTTTCTTCAACTCTCCACCTTAAATTTTAGGCCTCATCAAAACTGAATGAGTTAAGTCTCAAGATATCCTATACTTTCCCAGGTTTCTGTGTTCACATGTGTCTAGATTGCTTCCTATTCACTTGTCTATTTCTATTCATCTTCCAAGTTTCAATTGCTATCTCTTTAAATCTCACCATCCTTCAAATCTCAAATGCTACCTCTTCCATGAAGCCTTCTTTTCTTCCCTTGAAATTTAAATACATAGTCTCCAATGTTCAAATGGGAAACAACTAGTATAACAACTAAAGTTAAAACAATGCCGGTTTTTCCCAGTCAACTGTAAGCACATTAAGTGTAGAGGCTATGGCCTTTTAAGTTTTAGTAAGAATTCCCAGGGCTGCTCTTGACATCTATTAATTGTTCATAATGTGTTTTTTGAATTAAGCAAAGACTGAAATTATTGGTAGGAAGAAATGTCATAGATTTGTTTTCTTGCTGAAGGTTTCCAGGGACATAAACTATATATGTCACACAATGGGACATCAAAGTTTTGACTTGATTGAAACTTCAACATGATAAAAGGAGAGTATACAACATCCTTACTAAAGTGAAGGGGAAGCAGAGCCTTCATGAACACCAAGACTAATATCTGGAGATGAAAATTTCTGAGCCTAAATGACACAGCTCAGAGTCATTCAAGATCTATGGACAATGCATGGTTAAGACTGAAGGGATTTATAAAATTTTATTTTTAATTTCTCCATTTTGTTCATCTGTTAACTTTTTCCATTTCTCTACAGTCACCAACAGCATCTTAAAAGTAAAAGAGCCTGTGGAAAGTAAAAAGCCAGGAATTTTGTTCTATTCTACAGACAGATTTTCAAGGACTATATTTCAAATAATAGCAGTAGTCTTTCCAGCTACTAAAGATGAGACAAACATATTGAAAGTCTGTTATCTGCAGCAGAATAAAATAAGAAAAAATTAAGAAGTTAGCTCCTAGTAGAAGGTCCCTTATATAAAAACTGGAAAGAAATACTCCTATGCTCCTATGCCTTGTCTCCATTAATGTGGCTCAGGAAAGACCTGAGTCTTGTGGATAATGCAGGCCTAAGTTTAAATTGACTTACCGTCCCTTAATCTATGTTCAAACACAAAAAAAGGTGATAATATCTCTTCTTAGAAAACAGGAAGACAGAATAAAAACATCCTTTCAAATAACATCCAAAGGAATCAACAGATTATAAACCACTTCCTCACAAGTGGAGCTCAATGTTTTTTAAAAAACAAGCAATACTTTCTCTCTGTGGTATAGACATTACAAAATACTGGACAGCACCTGGCTTTATGAAGAATGAGGCAACTACTGGGAACATATCATTAAAAACAAAAATTGGAAGAGTCACTTTATAAATGAAATATTCTAGTTGCCAAAGAAAAATTAAGTTACAAAGTAATGGATAATCCACAAGTGCTGTAAAGGTCAACAAGGCTGCCAAGGTAGCCCTGGCTGGAGAGACTTAAAAATAAACACAGAATGAATGGAAGTTGCTCTCTAAAGTGATGATGGATATATTCAAGTAGAAAACATACCAAATCAATTTTTTTTCCTTAAAGCAAAAGAAGTGTAGCTGATAACAAATATGGTGGTTGTAACCTGGTTTAATTCAATTTTGTTGCATAAAAGAGATGAACAAAAACTTACACCTCTACTTTAGTACTTATGTTCATTCTGGATGTGTCAAATGATGCTTTTAATAAATCTTACTCAAATATGATTTGCCAGCAGATAGTTAAGACCAAAAACAGAGGAGTCAGATCACCCTTAACTCCTTGTAAGGTTAGATTTTTATGATTGAAAAATTGTCAAGGCAATCCTCACTGACTTAAAATTGCAAAATCTTGAAAAATCATGCAGTGAGTACATTTCTGCAATCATCAATATTGTTTCAAAGACAACATGTAAACAGAACAGTCATATTCAATTTGAAGATATTTCCTAAGAAACTTAGCTACTAAAAGGTGTTATTCTTCAGAATTAGCAATCTGTATTCTGGTAGAACAATCCAGAAAAACAAAAAGAAAATGCAATTCATTCCGCCTAAATCATCAAAGAAGCAACTTTTAGGCAACTGTGCTAAAGAATTTTAAAAAGGCATATACAAATATTTATGTTAAATAGAAGTTCATAAAAGTTTGATTTATAATAAGAAAATATAAATATACTAAGTGGCCATAAAAGAAACCAATTAAAATAGTCATAAGATATCTATGTTTTTCTGCTTAATTATAAATTGAAAAGTCACTAAAATATTTTTAGAATAAAAGGATATAAGATCATATTCATAATATCTAATGTTTAAATATTATGTTTGGCATAATGCATATTTTGTAGTAAATGTTTGTGTACACATGCATGTATATATGTGCTTTAAAGAGAATAGAGACACCTACAGCAAAATAATAACAGTTTGTTACTGTGTAGGAAGTCATTTTTAACTATTGGGGGTTAGATGCTCCTTTGAGAGCATGATGAAAGCTCTTAAAAGGCCAATTCACCTAAAATTTTCCTACAGAGTCAATCATTTCATATCCCCTGGAGTTTGTCCATGAACTCTATCCACCATGATCCTTTGAAGATAACATTATTATAAAAGTTTTTATTTTAGTTTCTGTATTTCCATAAATTAAATGCTATTCTATTGGCATGTATATTATTTTCTAATCAGAAATCAATGCAAATGATTTTTTAAGACCATGGTAGCATTTTATAAATGTTAAAATGCTTGGAAATAATTTTCCCAGCTATCTCTGAGGGAAAGCCAGAAAATTATTATATTTCTTGTTTTATATAAAGGAAAATTAAGGCAGAGAGCAATTTTCTGACTTATTCAAGGCCACCCAACATGTTAGTGGCAGAACTGAGGTTATAACACACTCTGATTAGCTTACAGAGTGGCAATAGCTACAAAATGTTATAATTTTAAATGTAATTTCAACATTCGCAAAAACATTATTTTTTTTACCTTTAATCTTTAGTTCTTTGGGAAAATAGCTCTCTCCTAGAGCAAGGCATTGTAAAGTATGCAGAGCAGTATACACACAGTAATTGCTTTAGGTGAAGCCTCTCTATTTAAAGCCTGGAAATCAAAAGCTAAAAAGAAAACGTTATTCTTCCTTTGCCGGTGGGGTGGGGATTGGGGGGGTTGGAGGGGAGGAAGCATAGGATTGTTTTTGTTGCAACTTAAAAGAAATTACATCACCCATAATACCTTAATAAAAGTTTGGTTCAGATATCAAAATTATTGAAGATTCATCAGGCAGTACCACAAAAAGAGAATTGAAATTCTACCTCCTTTGCTGCATAGCCTCTGCTCAGTATCTAAAGTGACATTATCATGGTGGCTAATGTCTGTAATCCTTACGTTGTGTGAAGCCAAAGTGGGAGGATCACATGAGGTCAGGAATTTGAGGTTGCAGTGAGCTACACCTGTGCCAATGCACTCCAGCCTAAGTGAGAAAGCCAGACCCTGTATCTACAAAAAAATTAGCCCCAACTTAAGCATCTATGTAACAAAATCTTGTATAAACCTCCTCCCCCCAATATTCTAAAATAAAACAAATTTAGCCAGTCATAGTGGTATGCATCTGCAGCCCTAGCTACTCCGGAGACTGAGCTAGGAGGATCACTGCAGCCCAGGAGTAGGAGACTGCACAATGTCACTCCAGCCAGGGTGACAGAGCAAGACTTTGTCTCTAATTTTTTTTATTTTAAAAATAAAAGAAAAATAAATAAAGTGACCACACAGATGTGGACTTCAGTCAGGGAAAGCAACATATTAGATAAGGTACCAGGACTGCTATGACTAACATCACTGCTTATTTCAACTTCCTCATACTGAATCCTGGTCTAATTTCCTCGCTCAAACCAGAGAGACTCTCTTTCTCTTCTTTTATCTTCCAACACTTTATATAAGAAATGCATTAGGGAAAATGTGGAGAAAAATCTCCTTTTGAAAATCTACATCAATTATAAAAACTTTAAGAATCTGAGACTCCATGGGGGAGTTCACTTTATTTCAACTTCTTCTCCAAAGAACACAGAGGAAACCGTCATCTCAGAAAATATCATTTTTCTCCTGAGAATCTAGAAAAATCAATTGTCAATAGAAGAATACATTCCATGTCATGCTGAAAAATTATATTTAACCAGATTCAGCTGTACCAATAAGAAATATGCCTTATTTCCCTTCCCTCTGGCCAATACTAAACAGAATTTTAAAATAGTTGAGGACAAATCTCACTAGTCCTTCTTTCAAAGCTTCCTTCATCCCATCTGGAAACTCCATTTACTGCTCCCTCTTTTTTCCCTACCCTAAATATTGATATTCTCTAGATTTGTAATGATTTTGTCTACCATTCATTCACTCATTCATTCAATAAATTTTTATTGAGTGCTCCTTCTTAGTCTGTTTGGGCTGCCATAACATAATACCATAACTTAGGTGGCTTATAAACAACAAACATTAATTTTTCACATTTTTGGAGGCTGGGAAGTTAAAGATCAAGGCTCCAGCAAACTTGATGACTGGTGAGGGCCTGCTTCCTCCTGGAGGGTTATCTTCCTACTATAATCTCACATGGTAGAAGGGGCAAAAGATCTCTCTGAAAGGTCTCCTTTATAATGGCACTGATTCCATTCATGAGAGCTTAACTCTCAAGACTGAATCACCTCTCAAAGACCCTACCTCCTAATACCATCACCCTGAGAGTTAGGACTTCAACAGAGAAATTCTGCAATGACACAAATATTCAGACCATAGCAGATTCCTAAAGGCCTGATATCTAAGGGCCGGGCACTGAAATAGGAATACATCTAACTTCCACTCAAAATATTCCTCTATATATTTGTACATTCATTTTTAAATAATGCTTTAGGAAAAAGATACTTTTTAGCAAAATAATAATTACCAAAGGTGGTATATTAACCATAGAAAGGGAATTTATTTGAGGATAGGGAATGGAGACTCCTCTGGGTTCTCTGCTCACTTTCTGCCATGAAGTAAACTATTTTATTAAACAGCTTAGTTAAATAAATATTTATTAAATATCTAAGATGTGTGGAGATCACAGTTCACTGGATTACAAACTCCTTGGGGCAGAGAAAAGGTTTCTTTTAGGAATTAACTATCAGAATATCTGACTCTACTAGGGGCCTAGGACCTAAAAGATAAGCTGACCATAAATTGAGAGTGTTATCCTAAATAACACGAGACACAAAGATGGAACTGTTTATAATAAATGTAATACCCATTCTCAATGTTTGTCACTTTTCACATACAATAAAAAATGTAGTGAAAAAAATATTTTCTTTGGTAACTTTAAAAGGAAAAGGAAAATCAACAAAAGTATAGAGGCAAGAAAGTATGGGGTATACTTTGCAAACAGCAAGCAATCTAGTAAGACACAAATGTTTCTCATAAAGGAGATACAGAGATAAGTATGAAAAATTAGGATACTGCATTAAAAATCTGCTTGGAAATTTACAGAACATTTGTGAATACATTATGTCATGATAATAAGAGCTGAGCTTAGATTTTATGTGTTAAGATAAAACTATTTTGGAGAAATGAGAAGCATAGAAACAGAGCTTATGAAAAATAGGAGAACATGAGCACTTTTTTCTGCAATTCTAATTTTAGACAAATGAGGTTTTTCACTTAATAACTGCTGAGATTTTCAAATTTCAAATATAATTTATTTGCAGACAGAGAGATATAAAAATTAGAGTAATTCTTGAATAACTTTTCTTTTAATGTATTAATTAGTTTAAAAGAGTGTTTCTTTGATGGTATGAAAAGCCCTATGGGGTCTATGTTAAATGACCTAGAGAAAAGCTTCAAAATTAGCCCAATACTATATATTATAATTTGTACTGTTAATTTTTTTTTCTGTTGTACTGAATAAATTAAGAAATTCAAAAAAGCTTTCAGCTTTGTGAAAAAATGTAGGCGAGACAGTAAAGGAAGAACGTAGGAGGGAATGTCTACTAGAGAGAAAATAAAATCCCCAAAGAGCCAAGGAAGAATTTATGTTTCTAAGGCATTTAGCTTCTTGGTATGGAGTAGCTCAGGCAAACACTAAAAATAAACCTATATTTGAAAGAGGGGGAAAAAACCTTTCTTGCTCTTTGGAACTTAAGATTCAGAGTAGGGAAAAACAGAATTTTAGGTGTCACACAAACACATACACAGTTTTAAATCCTTATCATCTCCTAATAAATCATTCACGAAAGGACTTCTTTATCTGTGCTTCTTACAAAATAAGCCATGTTGAAGAACACAGGACTTCTGAGACCTGTGGTGGTCACTTGGGCTGTGTTTACAGCAGACTCTGAAGGAATCGTTTAACATTTTCAGAGTCATATATTCATTTCTATAAAAATCTGAGTCTTTCAATCTATTTCTTCTCCAAATGCTCCAGTGAGGTTACAGATCAAGCAGTTGAGCTAAAGCAGCAATACTTTTTGAAGTCAATTTAAAGGGCACTGATTCTACCCATTACAAGTGGTTTCCAAGTTTCTTTTCTTAATAAATTTTTCTTTGCTGTCTGGGTGAGGTCACTCACATCTGTAATTCTAGCATTTTTAGAGGCTGAAAACGGAGGATCACTTGAGGCCAGGAGTTGAAGAGCAATGACCAACCTGAGCATCACATCCAGATTCATTTAATAAGAAATAAAGAAACTAGGGCGGCTCCTGTGGCTCAGCGAGTAGGGCGCCGGCCCCATATACCGAAGGCAGCGGGTTCAAGCCCGGCCTCGGCCGAACTGCAAAACAAAAAAAATAGCCGGGCGCTGTGGCAGGCGCCTGTAGTCCCAGCTACTAGGGAGGCTGAAGCAAGAGAATCGCTTAAGCCCAAGAGCTGGAGGTTGCTGTGAGCAGTGTGACGCCACCGCACTCTACCCAGGGTGATAAACTGAGACTCTGTCTCTACAAAAAGAAA